>JAYEVD010000433.1:0-234087 GCA_036346405.1 Phyllostachys edulis | reverse complement strand
CACTCAGTGGTACCCATTAAGTAACCTCTCGAATACTAACGACCGTGGAGGTCGAGACCACCCGTGTGGTCATGACCTTTGGTCTTTGTAAAGACCACCCCTAATCTTTTTGCAAAGACCACCTCTACGGTCACGAACTCCCCTTGGATTGACCACCCATCCCGGTGTTGATCGGCACCACCCATCAACCTCGCTCACCTCCTTTTTCCCCTAATCGCGGCGTTTCTCTCGCTGAAGTCCCCGGAGATGCCCTCGCTAGAGTCTTTGTGCATTAAATGTGTTGTATCACATTAAATGCTGCCTCACCATTTTGCTCCCTCCCCGCTTGTCCCGCCGTATCTCCAATCAGCTGTTTGCGCACGCCTGAGCGTGCCCCGTTCTGTTGCTCACCTACCTTGTACTCGCTTGTTCCCCTCCGTAGTTCTCGGTGGCTCTCCCAGTCTCTTTCCCTGGCTTTTTAAGCTTGAGCAGCTTTCTATCTTTGCCCTTTTTCCTCATTTCAGCTCTCTGGCTCTTTCGATCAGTTCTTGGATCTTCTTCCAAACTAGCGGATCTTGCTCGACCAGCTCCTTCGACATCCTCCTTCTGTCGAAGCCTCTCTATTGGTTTTATTTCGGTGTTTCTTTGGAGATCTTTTGATTTTTTCTTGAGCTTTATTTGAGTTTGCTTTGTTCTCTTGTGTAGATTGCGGCGACGTTGAGGAGCCTGAGCTCTCTGAGGAAGAAGACACTCAAGCCTTCGAGCAAGGCAAGTTACACCCTTGACCATATTGCACTTGATATTTCGAATTATCTATGTTCTGTTTCAAGTCTTACTGCATGCTTATTTCAACTCAAGTATTTCAATCCCTGTTTTAACTTTGTAGTTACTCCTAATTCCTTTGTACAACTAATCTTGATTATTGAATTGATCACCCCTTGTCTCCGTAGTAAAAGCTAGTTGGTACATTAGTATGAACTAGCATGTTGCAAAAATCTGTGCTTAATCAAGCTTAGACCGAAATCTTGGTTTGGGAGTTTTTCTACCAAAAGACCAATGTTGTCCAAATGTTTTAATCCATGGCATTGGGTTGTCGTGGTAGTTTGCAAATATTTTTGAAAAGCAAAGTGAAAGGAAAATTAGTTCGGACTTGGGCGAATTGGTTGTTCGGATGGGTGCATGTTCATGCACATGATCGATCCATTTCTATGGACGAGGTCCAGGGTTCAGCGGTAGTCGCCCAGGTCAGTTAAGAACCGGTCTTCGAGTGTATTTTGCTATGCTTCACCGTGCAACCACATGTCCTGAGTGGGTGGGACCTGGGTGATTAATTTGCAAAGTTCCATCGCGGTTGATCCTGTTGACACAGTGGGTAGTCATGTTATGACCTGTTAGTCCCACCTGGCGCAAGAGGGACCACTATGAACTCTGTGGGATTCTATCCACAGGGGGGAGCGAAACCTTAGCGAGGGTGGACTGCGGTGGAATGATGCATTGTAAAGGCCTTGTCATGAGCTCTAGACCACTTACCATCGGTAGTAAGTGGTGGTATCAACGGATGCCAAGAAAACTAGAGAAATCATGTCGTGTGGGTAAAGTTGTACACCTCTACAGAGCGTCAAACTATTTGAATAGCCGTGTCCATGGTTATGGACATGCTAGCAAAGCTGCTCCAAGTTAGATGTTGGTTTTGGTTTTCAAATGACTTTGTTAAATGGTTTTGGATCTCTATCCCTATGGGTTTTTGGGCCCCCTTGTGATAGGAGGGTATCCTTCACCACTTGTTGATGAATGTTATCCAACTATAAAATTGTTTTAAAAAAATGAATTTTAGATATTGTATAACTGCTTTGGAACTTACTACCTGTAATTGGAAATAAACTTGGCTTTATGCAAAGACAACCTTATAGGCCTTCCTTTGAGATATCCCTGTATGCATATCATTCTGTTATTTGACAGGTGTAACTTGCGAGCACGGTTGTTGTGCTCATTCTTGCTTGATTTGATAATTGAGCAGGAGAGGACTTCTTTGATGAAGACGAGGACCAGATCAACTAGGCAGCGCCCTCCAGCCGTTTGCCTGTGGTGTAACGGGTGGACTTATTATTTTGATTCCGCTGTGTATTTTGCTTTCGTTGGCTTGTAAGCCACCCTTGTAACCAACTCTTTGTTATTAATAAAGCTTGTGTTTGATGTATGTTACCACTGTTGTAGGCTATGAGGAGCTAGCCGTTGATCCTTGGGACTAGCTCGGTTCGCACAGAGGACCATGAGGTGATCCCTGTTCTCCACGATCACCCTCGGGTCGGGTCGTGGGAGGTCTTTCGGTCCCCTCTGGTTCCACTCCCATCCCAGGCTTGGTCTCTCGACCACCCCTGGGTCATGCCGTGGCACTTGGGGTCATCTCGTGGCTGTCTCGAGCCCACCTTGGGGACATCCGGGTGGTCTTGAAAGACCTTCTGAGAGGTCTTGGAGGACCTCTGGGTGGTCTTAAGGGACGTCTCGGGTGACCCTAGGTCAGGCGTGACATTGTCGCCCTCTAAGACCCCCAAAATTGGCCATCTTCAGCCCTGAATTCGCGTCGCAAGTTTTTGTTTTTTGTTTTTGCCGTTTCTTTTTGTTTTCCCTTCGGAGATTGGGATTCATCTCAACTGCAAAGGTGTAGATATCATGGAAACCTTTCAAACGAGCATATATAAGCCATATAAAACTTTGCTTTTTATCTCTTGAGACTAGCTGTTTATTACTACTTAAACTAGAGGGTTGTTTACATTGTACGTTATGCTGTCTTTGTGCTCTACATCGCGTGAACAATCTTGTGCCCCTACAGAAAAGTTTGAGTACTTGGCTAGCATCTCTCCTAGCACTTAGTTTGAGGTTTTTCTTTGCTTACATCAAGTCACATTGATCCTTCCATGTGCGTTCATACACTTCTCTTGATAGACTTTGATTAGCTAGCTCTTACTAAGCTATGATCAGCAACATTGACTAGTACTTTGAGCAATTTTTCAACTTGCATTACTGAATTGATTGTTGCTAATCCTTGCTACCATATTGAAGTCTATCCTAGCTCCACTTTCTACCATCATACAGGTACCAGTTGCTTGCAATCGCTTTGTCAATATTCGAAGATCATTTAGCACCGACACTAGTTGCCAGTCACCACCTGTTCGCTTGGTAAGAATTGGTAAGAACTTGGTATTAACTTGAGTGTGAGTGACATTGAGCCTCGAGATCCTAGTAGTTGATAGGAATATATACTTGTGATTTGTTTCCTTATTTTCTACTAACTATGGTAGGTTTACGGAATGATTACGAGATAGATCCACATCTTCTTCGAGCCATTGAACTGGAGTGTAAGAAAGTATGCGAGGAAGATGCAAGCTTGAGACGAGATTCTCCACCACAGAAGGTGTATGATCGTGATAGTACGTCTGGTAAAACTAAACTCACTGTGCCTTCTTTTGTTGAGAAATATGATCATGTTGCTTATCCCACATGGGAATTAGCTATACAACAATTATTTGCATGCCATGAATTTCCTAATCATCAGAAAGTTAGGGTTGTTACCCATGAGTTTACTAATTTTGCATCTATTTGGTGGAGCGAATATTGTCGTACTAATCATCAGAACATACTTAGAACTTGGAATGCTTTGAAGAGAGCAATGAGACATAGATTTGTAGATTCATATTTTGCTCGTGATTTGCTTAATAAATTGCAACGCTTATGACAAGGTAGTAGTTTTGTAGAGGGCTATTATCAAGAATTGCAAACTAGTTTGTTACATTGTGGTTTAAACGAAACTTAAGATGCTAAGATGGCTAGATTTTTGGGAGGTTTAAACCGTGAAATTCAAGACATTCTTGATTATAAAGAATACAATTTTGTCACTCGCTTGTTTCGTTGTAACATCCCAATTTTCGGAGCCTTTTTGAAAAAATTTCAAAACTCAAAAGTAACCATTTCGTTCTATCTTTTGCCCAAGCTTAATCTAGAATTTTGGAAATTTGGAGATTTAACTTGAATAAATTGAACTCCAATTAACCTTTTTGGTTGATCTTGAGTTGTTAGTGCTCTTTGGCTTTCATTTTCCTTCTCTAGTTGCCCTGTGTACCCCTCGGCCTTCCCTTAGGTCCCAGACCTCCCTTGTGTTTGGACCTCCCTTAGGTCCCATACCTCCCCTGTGTTTCGATCTTCCCTTATGTTCAAGCTCGGGTTTGTGTTTCAAATGTCCTTGTTAACCAAAAATCCAAACTCGGGGTTGTGTGTTTCCTTTGGACCTCCCTGTGTCCCCCAGGACCTCCGTTGTGTTCCTTTGGACCTCCCTGTGTCCCCCAGGACCTCCCTTGTGTTCCTTTGGACCTCTCTGTGTCCCCCAGGACCTCCCTTGTGTTCGTTTGGACCGCCCTTGTGCCCGATCGGACCCCCGCTCGATTTTGACCTTCATCTCTTGTGAACCGTTCGATTTGTGTTGGACAATTTGATCTTGTTGACACGTTCGGACAGTCCGAATGTTCAAAGCCTATTAAACCCTTCGATTTCTTTTGGACGGCCTTGATCTGATGTAGCGTTCGCCCGGTCCGAATGTTCCCATCATTTTGGACCGCCCGATCTAGTTGAGTGGCCAAGATCGAGTGGTAGCTTCGGATGGTCCGAACGATCCAATCGTTTTGACCCGTTCGATTGTGATCCAATAGCTCCCACTCCTTTGTGCCTTATCTCGCTATCGCGGACCTCCCCTTGAGAGATCTGACCGTCAGGACCTCCCCTATTTTGATCTGACCGTCAGGACCTCCCCTTGAGAGATCTGACCATCAGGACCTCCCCTATTTTGATCTGACCGTCAGGACCTCCCCTTGAGAGATCTGACCATCAGGACCTCCCCTTGATCTGACCGTCAGGACCTCCCCTTGAGAGATCTGACCGTCAGGACCTCCCCTATTTTGATCCGACTGTCAGGACCTCCCCTTGAGAGATCTAACCGTCAGGACCTCCCCTATTTTGATCTGACCGTCAGGACCTCCTCAGGACTGCCTTGTCCTCAGGACCTCTTGTGGTTATTTTGCAAAGACCACCTCCGTGGGTCATGACCTCCCGTGGGTCACGACCACCCCTATGAGTCACGACCTCCCCGTTGGTCGCAACTGCTCCTTTTGCAAAGACCACCCCTTTTGGACCTCCCCTCTGGGTTGGGTCAGCCTTATGTGTTTAACTGGCAGCTTGTCAGTTCCTACTCATTTTCTTTTTCCTCCCATTGAGTACTGCCAAAGCCAAAGTCTTCAAGCATTTATTGCGGTTGCTTCTACAGTACCTCGTTTCCCTCTTGGGTCACTTCCTTGACTTGCCCTATTTCCCTCCATCACCTGCTCCCATCGTGTGCCATTTAATGCAATGTCCTCCTCCTAGAGTCTCCCGTGCCTATAAAAGGACCTGAGAGAGCTCCCTGGCCTCTATTTGTCGCCCTGCACCTTGGACCACCTCCTTTGAGCTAGACCTCCCTCGTTTGAGCCCTCCTTGAGCAATTCAAGCTCTGGTTTTCATCTTCTTTGTAACCTTTCTTTGGCTCTTACTTGGTGAGTTCTTTTCATCTTCTTGTTGGAGTTTGCTTTGCTTATTTTGGCTCTCTTGAACGTGTAGATCCTAGTTTCACAGAGGAATTCTTGGACCCGGCCACATCAACAGAAGCTTCTCAGTTCTTCATCGAAGACAAGTCATAGATCTTGATCATGTTGAACCCATCTTTGCAAAAATGTATGTTGTTTTAACTTATCATGCATGGTTTTTTGTATACAAATGGTTTTGGGAGTAGTTATGTGCCCTCTTGCCAGTAAAGACACCCTTGGTTATTTGAGACATACATGTTGACATGTTTCCTTGACATCCTTAGGATGGGCTTTGGTTGTTGGTCTCTGTTGAATTACCAACATGGGTTCGTCTTGTGCTTAGCCATGCTGTAGCTTGCGATGGTATCAAATTCATGATTCTTAATTGTTAAATATGACTAAAGAACTATGGAACCATGGCAATGCCACTCGATGAAATTGTTGTGCCAGGACTAGGGTGGTCCTTTGGCCGGGAGGAACCCTAAATGTTTTATGCTCGGGCAGGATGGATGGTGGTTAGTGTGGGTGCAAGAAGAACATTGGGTTGTGGAATAACTTGACTGAGCAGCCAACTAAGGACTTAACCTTGAACCATTGATCTGGGTCACCTTGTGCAACCACATGTCCAGGATGGGGTGGACCGGGTGCAATAATTAGAGAAGCTTGAGTCAGTTCTGTGTTGATGGGAATGGCGCAAGAGGGGGCCGGGACGGCGAAACCTTAGCGAGAGTAGAACCAAGTCAAGTAGACCTTTGTAAAGACCTGGTGGTGGTCTCCACTTGATTCACACGTCCAAGGAAACGTGTGTCGTATCAAGCGATCACCTCTTGTGGGTACAGTGTACAACCTCTGCATAGTGTAAGATCTATTCGAATAGCCACGACCTCGGTTATGGTCATGCCCGGAGATTTCACGCAAGGGGTAGACTTTTCAAAAGAAATGTGGTGGCTTTGAGCTGGTCTTGTGGGGTTTGGTGTAGCTTTGAGCCAGTGATCGTGGTGATCACAATGAGGTTCGGGCCAGGATGTGGTGTCCACAAGTGTTTTCCAAGAACTTGCTCTTGTGAGTTTTCTTTCAACTTGTGCTTTGAAATCTACTTAATGTATCTCTTGCAAATATTGCTTTTTGCCAAACTAACCTTGCAGCCACTCCTCGTCAAGCTTTACATGATTATTACTTGCATGCATCCCCTGTGACTTGCTGAGTACATTCAACGTACTCATGGCTTTACACCCTCTGTTTGATCAACAGAGGAGGGAGACCCAGGGAGCACAATGCTCTATGAAGAGGAGCTCTATGAAGACCTTGTGACTTAGGAACGTCCTCCACTCGATGGCATGTGAGGCTGGTTGAATGGACCTTGTGCTTTTGTGTTTTCCGTTGCTGTTATCTCTTTTGGTTGTAAGCCCAGAGAGGCACCCTTGTAAACCGCTTGACCATAAGGTCTTTTGCTTATGTTAATATTAATTTGTCTACTTCATCTTTGAGCTTGTTGTTTGGTCTTGATTGCACCATTGTCGAGTCTGTGCGAGCTAGCCAACTGATCATGGGACTAGCTCACGGTGTACAGAGCCCGGACCTCCATGTGATCCTAGAGGACCTCTAGGTGGACCTTCGAGTCCTCCTGGGAGGTCCTAGAGGCCTTCCACGGGTGGTCCTGGGAGACCTCCTGGGTGGTCTTGGAGGACCTCTCAGACCTCACGAGTGGTCCTGTTGGACCTCCTGGGTGGTCCTGGGAGACCCCTCCAGGAGCTCTCGTGTGAGAACCCAGGGTACTAAATTTGTAATACTTAACCATCAAATTGGTCCTAGCATTATAAATAAAATATCCCGATTCTTGGCGTATATGTACTTCCCAGAATTGCAGTATACATACCCCATACAAAAATTTAGCATTCATTCCATACACAAGTCATTACATTACCAAGTCAACAAGCTTACAACAAAAAGCAAATACAAGTTCATATTACAAAAATAGGGCCGACCGGCCAAATAACAAGGTAAATAACCAAAGTAGCAGCGAAAACATAAGCCATAAGATGGCAATAAACAAAAGCCAAACGGTTTGCCATTACCCACAAGGCAACCGACCGGGCCATCAAGCTAGTCGTCCTGTACAAAGTCGGTCTCACAATAGTCGATCCCTTGGGGATCAACCTCCTCTGCAACAATCAATTAACCAAAGCAAATCAGTACAAAAATGTACTCGCAAGACTTAAGTGTAGGGTAACAGCCTATACATAGCTACATGCAAGCTTATTTAAGTGGAGGAGGCTCTAGACTCAAATTTCAGCATAAAGCAAGTTTTCATTTGCAATAATGTAATAGATTTAAAGCAGTTTTACAATCTATTTTTATTTGATAAAAACAGCGAAGATACAAGTAACAATAATAACCAGACATCCTGGAAGTGGCTAACCAAATAGCCACCACAACAATAGCATGAATTTCCCATTCATACCACCCACATTAAGTTTTAATTAAATGTTATAGTCTAGTTCTCACGGGGCGTATCCAAGCGTGTCCATAACCTAAGACGAGGCTATTCGAATAGATTATACCCTGCAGGGGTGTACCAATGTACCCACATGTTAGACCGCCTTTTCACCAAGCTATTTAGCACACTTCCTTTGGTATGCCGACACGGCTAAGTCCTACGAGACGTTTTCCAATATTGTGTATTAACTACGAGTCGCCTGTATGGGAATGGAAATCCCCATACGTTGTGATGGAGTCATTAGCAGAGAGAGAGCTTACCGATGCTCCTCGGGGTAGGGAACTTGGACTTAATACCAAAACCCATCCCGTCACGCCCAACACACACATGGAATAAATCCTTTTTCAACACAACACTCACAACCTACTACGACCCGGAGCTAACACACGCCAAAGTACTAAGTCAAGAGAGGTCCCATATCCCTCTCATGTGATTAACACGCAAATTGCTCGGCACGGTGGCGCAAGCAACTCGGTCCTTGTTGACTTGGGCATACCACCACACACCAGATAATCACACCATCAACCATATGCCCAAGTCTAAAACATTTTATTTTTAGTTTTACACTTTGCAACGTAACAAAGCACAAAGTGCTGAGCATAATGATAATAATAATTTTGTGTGATCAAAGTTATCGACTAAGTCGATAACCACCCAATTCTACCGGTAGCTAAGCATTTCTAAGCATGACACCGTAAAGACAATAAAAGCGCATAATTCAACCACCGGGCTCTAATTCACCAGCGAAATTAATACCTTAGGTTTAGTGGTAGGGGATAATAATTTAAGGGCAACCATGCAATATGAATAACTACCTCTAATCGGGAAAATAAACTTTGACACAAAAGCATGCATACATACAATTTGTAAACAAAGTATTAGACTTTGAAAGTAATGGGATTATTATGATCAAACTGCTTGCCTTTGTTTGTTGGTACTCTGTACATTCATATAATCATCTCCGTTGCACTCCCGAATCATCGTCATCTAGCGATAAGAACCGACAAAGCGAAAACACCGAATAAACACCAAAATTCCAAAGACTCCAAAAATTATGAAATTAATACAGAAGGTAGATTATGATTTTATATGAATTTAGAACCAAAAATTATTTTATTTGGAGTTCGTATGTGATAGTTATAGTAGTTTGAAAATCAAATTTCTGGAAAATGCTGAGAAATTCACTTCTGTTACTGTTCATCCGATTTTAATTATTTATTGAAATTTTGTAGGATAGTGGTGGATATAAGGATTACAAAGATGAATATAGGATAAAATTATATGAACAATCCAATTGGATTCATCCCATTTAGAGTTCAAATGAATTACTTACGAATTTTTGAAGTTAATTCAATTTCTAGTGTAAAAATAGTTCATTCCAGAAATTAATTCCAATTTCGAAATTTTCTGAGGTAATAACATGATTCAAACCTATTCCAAGTTAAAGTATATTAATAATGAAAACTAACAAAAGTGTTTTCACTCGAATTGGAGTTGATTTGATTTAGTTACGCATTTTCGAAGTTTAGACCAACCTTTTTATAAACTATCTCACTAACTTAGTGCCTCTATTGCTATTAACATAACTATGGCATATAGGTACTGCCAAAGATATTCATACAACCTAACTCTTGCCCTCTCAATGATTTTACTCTTTTAGATTAAATGTTAATGGCCAATAATTCATTATACATTTTGATCAATTTGTTTAGGCAGTTGACAAGGTTTACCATACTGTTTATTCATTTTATCTTAGGAGATTGTTGCATGTAATTTTTCCTCACTTCATTCAAATATTCATTTGTTAAACAATTTTTTTTGAGTGATCAACTAGTTCATGGTTAAAATAAACCATCCATTTGTTAATTACATTTAACATGCAACAGTAGAAACAATGCCATACTTATAATGATGCAACATGCATAAATAAATAACGGAACGCGGTAACGTAATTTAACTAAAGATTTTACCGTCGCACGTGCTAGGCGTGCGACTACCACCGGCTGTCGTCGTCATTGAACTCGTCCGCGACCGTGCCCGCCGTAGTCGTGCCGCAGCGAGCATGTGCCGTCTTTGCCGACGCCGTCGCCTCGCCGTAGCTGGTCCCATCGGCCGGCCACAGCTAGTGCTGGCCGCTTTGCTCCTGGTGCAAAGCACCAGCAGCCACAAGGAACACCACGCGATGCACAGTGCATCCTTCCTTCCTCCCTTCTTGTAAACTGCTCAAAAGAGCTCGCATGCTAAAACAAATCACTAAAATGGGTTCCTCTTGTGGTGAGGAACGCAATAGCATAGCATGCAGTGAGTGATTTTGTTTTCTTGGGGTTGATTGGGAGGAGAGAAGGTAGAGATGAGCTCAAGCTTTTGCTCTGTTGAGGAAGAAATGGCAGGGAAGAAGAAGATGGCGTGGAGGGGATGGCTCTTGGCTGTGCTAGGAGGGATAAAAGAAAAGAATAGCATGGGAGAGAGGATGCTTGGTTGTGGCAAAAGAGTGGCAGACCATGTAATGCTTCGGCTAGAATAGTGGATGGAGAGTGAAGCAAGAAATGGCAAGGAGAAAAAGGGGTTCGGCTGGGATGAGTGAAGAAAATTGCTGTGTAGTGGAGGTGGCAGTAGGGAGTGAAAAAGAAATGGTAGTGAAATATAGCAGTGTATTTCTCCCTCATTTTTTTCTAACTTGCGCAAACAACCTTGCATGTGGAAACCGCTTGCGAAAATGGAATGCTTGTGCGACAACGAACGCAACGGTATAACATGCGTTGCATGATTTTTGGTTTTTGGTTGTGATTGCGAGGAGAGAAGTTGAGGAAAAAGAATGAACACGTAGGCGATTCATCTGCTACTTATTTTCTCCATTCGCGAAATCACACAAATTGCCATGCATGCGAAAACAAATTGCAGAATTAGGTTGGTCATGCGATGACGATCGCGGTGGTATGACATGCATGGCTTGGTTTTGAGTTTTTGGATGAGATTTGAAGGAGAGAAGCGAAAATAGTTAGCGGGGAAGGAAAAAGGCAGATGACAGAAAAAGAAGGGACACGCGGGCGTTTCGCCTGTGGTCGATCAAACTGGAAAATGAGAACGGTGATACTAATGTATGCATAATGACATGATTTTTGTGATGCATGCGAAAACATAAAATCAAGATAATTAAATTTCTAATTGCATGTTTTTGAACAATTTGATTTAATATTGATTTTTTTTATTACTTGATGTGAAAAAAATTGCAAACCATGCTTTAATTAATTCCTCAATTTATATTTATAATTATGCTGAGTTTAGATTTTTAATTATCAATTTTTTATTTCCATTTGTTTTATTTACCTATTAGGCTTGTGTTTTAAATTCAAAATCAAAATTGAACAAGCAAATTAAATGGGAACCAAATAACCTCCAATAAATTCCAGAAATCCAAACAAACATATAAGAGAATATAGAATCCAACTAAAATATTCATACAATTGAAACCTTTTCAGTTTTGCTCCGACTTCAAATTGAGCTTTTGATTTGGAGAAGGAGTATTAGATCGCTAGGTTTAAAATTCTAGTCTTAAAAATCAAGAATTTTCAACCTAAGGTTTACAACAAAAAGTTTTTTTAAAAAAAATCCAAAATTTCATAAATACACATTAAATGCTTAACTAATCCAACTTAGGAATTTTGGGATGTTACAAAACCTACCCCCCCCCCTTAAACAGAATCTCGTCCCGAGATTCCAGTAGTTCGGAAGTCAGAACGAAAGGCTGTGCCAACCTAGCTGGGTTTGGTCATGTGGTCATACTTTGGATTTTGTCGCAAGCTGAACTTAAATCCGAATCGAGAGAGGTTATTCAAAATTTTAGGTTCTAGAGTGGAAAGCTTTGTCGAAGGATTTCTATGATCCTTGAGACAAGTGTTCGCTAGGCGGTTCTTTCGACTCTAAACGAAATGCACCATCTGATGTCTTGATTTCCTTTAGAGATAGTGCTGAGAGATCTTGACGAAGTATCCTGACGTTACTGACACATATTCCTTTCCATTGCTTTGTTTTAACCTTCTCTTTATTAATTCGAAGGAACATTGACATATCACGCTCCACGTCGTCTTCCGGTAGGACAAAAGACTACTCACTAGCTAAGAGGGAAAGGGTCATCTAAAGAGTAGAGAAGAGAGTTTAAAGCAAGGTTTAAGGTAGTCTCATTTAACCCTTGCTTCACTAGTCCTATTTGCTCGGATTGGAGAGAAATGCATTGGAGGAATTGCATGAAAGGATACATGTGTGCAAATCAGTCCAAAGGCAATTTTAAATTTTTGTTAGTGAGAGTGCAAATGCTCACATGCATGCTTACATGATTCTATCAAAATGCCACAAAACAATTTCATTTTTGTTAGATGATCAAAGGATTCAATAAACATCAAGAATCCACACTACCATGACTTGGTCCTTATCATAGCAATCAAACAACCAACTTGACAACTTGCATAAACACTCATTAAGTCCTACACATACTAGTATCATCATCTTAAAGTTCACTCATACATCAAGCTTAGCATGTAGTTCAACAGATTTTTGTTTAAAGACTACTAGTGAGCAACTAGAGCTTGGGAAAAATATCAAATCAGCTAGAAAAATTCCAGAACAATTCTGGGATGTTTCTTGGACACTATAGATGCTAGAAAAATTAACCCTACACAATAATCTCAGGTTCTAGTTGGTACAACTATTCAGACAAGGAAAAAAAGACATAGGCTCAAACACTAGTGAAATTAAGTTCGAAAATTCCAGAAAAATTCTGGCATGCTACTGAGGTGATACTTAACATTTGAAAATTGGTCTGTAGCAGTTTAAGCCAACCTATTAGTCCCAGATTTAAAATAAGACAGAACAGCCCTGCAAAGAATTTGATTTAAATGCTGGGCAAAACAAGTTCAATAAATTCTGGAAAAATTATATCTGTGAACTACACACCATCAGGTTATCATGTGAATAATTTCAAGATTTTAGGATCTACCATCAGTTACAGAAGTATTTTTCTTTCAATCCAAGTAAAAATTGCACCAAAACAAGAAATGAGTTTCACTTTGCATAAAGAGCAATTTCCTACATAAGCAAACCTAGCATGGTTTAAACACTTTCAGTTCAACAAACATAAAAATGAGTTACTCTCAAATCATAACATAATAAGTTCACTTTTCATTAATTTAAAGGCAAGCATGTACTTTACTTCCATACAACATCTAACACATCAAGCCATAACATCCAAGACTTTCAAATGCAAGAAATCTATATGAGCATGACAAGTTGTTAAATTCCAATTTGGTTAATAATGTTAAGAAAAAGCAAGTTAAGGGCAATTTCAATTTATACCTCTACATGTTAGTCATTTCCATGCTTTAATAACCAAGATGAACTACTAACCATGCATCTTGATTTATATATATACTTTTCAGTTATGATTCTTGCTAACAACTTCAACAACATGATATGCTTGAGTTAACTTAGAACTATATGCATGATCAAAGTATAAGAATCAAGATGCCTAACCCAGTAATTCGAGGTATCTTCTACCCCCTTAATATTTTGGAGTATAAGGAATGTGGTGAGAAAAGAATGAGCATAAGGTGAGAAAATGGGCAACGGATATGCAATTTAACCCTAATCATTTCAAAATCACCAAAATGAGATACAATTAAACCACAATTAGTTTTCCGATATAATTGCTATACATGCCGCCCATAGGCGATGCGTAATTACTTGGAACAAACAAGAGCAAATGATCATACTACAAAATCCAGCGTCTACAAGTTAAGTAATATTATTAGGACGTATAAATATTCTAAGAGTAAACCCTAATTTAATCCTAATATTGCAGCAAGTCATCGTCTTCTCGTTCTTTCACCAAGGCTCTTCACCGGTGACTATTTAGCGTCTCTATCATTGGAAAAGAAAGATGAGTAATGGAGAAAAATCATTTTGCACAAATCAAATGAATGGTGAGGTAAGGATTAGATGCTAGGATGGGTAAGAAAGAAAAGAACTATATTACCTGCATTTTTGCCAAATCTTTACTAGTTTTGAAAATACTCTTTGCAAACCAAAAATCCTAACGACCATTGCTATGGCTTAACCTACAGTTAGTATGGCTCTGATACCAACCTTTGTGAGAACCCGGGGTATTAAACTTGTAATACTTAACCATCAAATTGGTCCTAGCATTACAAATAAAATATCCCGATTCTCGGCGTATATGTACTTCCCAGAATTGCAGTACACATACTCCATACAAAAATTTAGCATTCATTCCATACACAAGTCATTACATTACCAAGTCTACAAGCTTACAACAAAAAGCAAATACAAGTTCATATTACAAAAGTAGGGCCGACCGGCCAAATAACAAGGTAAATAACCAAAGTAGCAGCGGAAAAATAAGCCATAAGATGGCGATAAACAAAAGCCAAATGGTTTGTCATTACCCACAAGGCAACCGACCGGACCGCCAAGCTAGTCGTCCTGTACGAAGTCGGTCTCACAATAGTCGATCCCTTGGGGATCAACCTCCTCTGCAACAATCAATTAAGCAAAGAAAATGAGTATAAAAATATACTCACAAGACTTACGTGTAGGGTAACAGCCTATATATAGCTACATGCAAGCTTATTTAAGTGGAGGAGGCTCTAGACTCAAATTTCAGCATAAAGCAAGTTTTCATTTGCAATAATGTAATAGATTTAAAGTAGTTTTACAATCTGTTTTTATTTGACAAAAACAGCGAGATACAAGTAACAATAATAACCAGACATCCTGGAAGTGGCTAACCCAATAGCCACCACAACAATAGCATGAATTCCCCATTCATACCACCCACATCAAGTTTTAATGAAATGTTATAGTCTAGTTCTCACGGGGCGTATCCAAGCGTGTCCATTACCTAGGATGAGGCTATTCGAATAGATTATACCCTGCAGGGGTGTACCAATGTACCCACATGTTAGACTGCCTTTTCGCCAAGCTATTTAGCACACTTCCTTTGGTATGCCGGCACGGCTAAGTCTTACGAGATGTTTTCCAATATTGTGTATTAACTACGAGTCGCCCGTATGGGAATGAAAATCCCCATACATTGTGACGGAGTCATCGGCAAAGAGAGAGCTTACCGAAGCTCCTCGGGGTAGGGAACTTGGACTTAATACCAAAACCCATCCTGTCACGTCCAACACACACATGGAATAAATCCTTTTTCAACACAACACACACAACCTCCTGCGACCCGGAGCTAACACACGCCAAAGAACTAAGTCAAGAGAGGTCTCATATCCCTCTCATGTGGTTAGCACGCAAATTGCTCGGTACAGTAGCGCAAGTAACTCGGTCCTTGTTGACTTGGGCATACCACCACACACCAGATAATCACACCATCAACCATATGCCCAAGTCTAAAATATTTTATTTTTAGTTTTACACTTTACAACGTAACAAAGCATAAAGTGCTGAGCATAATGATAATAATAATTTTGTGTGATCAAAGTTATCGACTAAGTCGATAACCGCCCAATTCTACCGGTAGCTAAGCATTTCTAAGCATGACACCGTAAAGACAATAAAAGAGCATAATTCAACCACCGGGCTCTAATTCACCGGCGAGATTAATATCTTATGTTTAGTGGCAGGGGATAATAATTTAAGGGCAACCATGCAATATGAATAACTACCTCTAATCGGGAAAATAAACTTTGACACAAAAGCATGCATACATACAATTTGTAAACAAAGTATTAGACTTTGAAAGTAATGGGATTATTATGATCAAACTGCTTGCCTTTGTTTGCTGGTACTCTGTACATTCACATAATCATCTCCGTTGCACTCCCGAATCATCGTCATCTAGCGATAAGAACCGACAAAGCGAAAACACCGAATAAACACCAAAATTCCAAAGACTCTAAAAATTATGAAATTAATATAGAAGGTAGATTATGATTTTAGATGAATTTAGAACCAAAACTTATTTTATTTGGAGTTCGTATGTGAGAGTTATAGTAGTTTGAAAATCAAATTTCTGGAAAATGCTGAAAATTCACTTCTGTTACTGTTCATCCGATTTTAATTATTTAGTGAAATTTTGTAGGATAGTGGTGGATATAAGGATTACAAAGATGAATATAGGATAAAATTATATGAACAATCCAATTGGATTCATCCCATTTGGAGTTCAAATGAATTACTTACGAATTTTTGAAGTTAATTCAATTTCTAGTGTAAAAATAGTTCATTCCAGAAATTAATTCCAATTTCGAAATTTTCTGGGGTAATAACATGATTCAAACCTATTCCAAGTTAAAGTACATTAATAATGAAAACTAACAAAAGTGGTTTCACTCGAATTGGAGTTGATTTGATTTAGTTACGCATTTTCGAAGTTTAGACCAACCTTTTTATAAACTATCTCACTAACTTAGTGCCTCTATTGCTATTAACATAACTATGGCATATAGGTACTACCAAAGACATTCATACAACCTAAATCTTGCCCTCTAAATGATTTTACTCTTTTAGATTAAATGTTAATGGCCAATAATTCATTATACATTGTGATCAATTTGTTTAGGCAGTTGACAAGGTTTACCTTACTGTTCATTCATTTTATCTTACAAGATTGTTGCATGTAATTTTTCCTCACTTCATTCAAATATTCATTTGTTAAACAATTTTTTTTGAGTGATCAACTAGTTCATGGTTAAAATAAACCATCCATTTGTTAATTACATTTAACATGCAACAGTAGAAACAATGCCATACTTATGATCATACAACATGCATAAATAAATAACGGAATGCGGTAATGCAATTTAACTAAAGATTTTACCGTCGCATGCGCTAGGCGTGCGACTACCACCGGCTGTCGTCGTCGTCGAACTCGTCTCCGACCGCGCCCGCCGTAATCGTCTGTCAGAGCGAGCATGTGTCGTTTTTGCCGACGCTGCCGCCTCGCCACACCGGTCCCATCGGTAGCCACACTAGTGTTGGCGCTTTGCTCTGGTGCAAAGCACCAAAGCAGCCACAAGGAACACCACGCGATGCACAAGCATCCTTCCTTCCTCCCTTCTTGTAAACCGCTCAAAAGAGCTGCATGCTAAAACAAATCACTAAAATGGGTTCCTCTTGTGGTGAGGAACGCAATAGCATAGCATGCAAAGTGAGTGATTTTGTTTTCTTGGGGTTGATTGGGAGGAGAGAAGGTAGAGATGAGCTCAAGCTTTTGCTCTGTTGAGGAAGAAATGGCAGGAAGAAGAAGATGGCGTGGAGGGATGGCTCTTGGTCGTGCTAGGAGGGATAAAAGAAAAGAATAGCATGGGAGAGAGGATGTTTGGTTGTGGCAAAGAGTGGTAGACCATGTAATGCTTCTACTGGAATAGTGGATGGAGAGTGAAGCAAGAAATGGCAAGGAGAAAAAAGGTTCACTGGGATGAGTGAAGAAAATTGTCGTGTAGTGGAGGTGGCGAGGGGAGTGAAAAGAAATGGTAGTGAAATATAGCAGTGTATTTCTCTCTCATTTTTTTCTAACTTGCGCAAACAGCCTTGCATGTGGAAACCTCTTGCGAAAATGGAATGCTTGTGCGACAACGAACGCAACGGTATAACATGCGTTGCATGATTTTTGGTTTTTGGTTGTGATTGCGAGGAGAGAAGTTGGGGAAAAAGAATGAACACGTAGGCGATTCATCTGCTACTTATTTTCTCCATTCGCGAAATCACGCAAACTGCCATGCATGCGAAAACAAATTGCAGAATTAGGTTGGTCATGCGATGACGATCGCGGTGGTATGACATGCATGGCTTGGTTTTGAGTTTTTGGACGAGATTTGAAGGAGAGAAGCGAAAATAGTTAGCGGGGAAGGAAAAAGGCAGATGACAGAAAAAGAAGGGACACGCGGGCGTTTCGCCTGTGGTCGATCAAACTGGAAAATGAGAACGGTGATACTAATATATGCATAATGACATGATTTTTGTGATGCATGCAAAAACATAAAATCAAGATAATTAAATTTCTAATTGCATGTTTTTGAACAATTTGATTTAATATTGATTTTTTTATTACTTGATGTGAGAAAATTGCAAACCATGCTTTAATTAATTCCTCAATTTATATTTATAATTATGCTGAGTTTAGATTTTAATTATCAATTTTTTTATTTCCATTTGTTTTATTTACCTATTAGGCTTGTGTTTTAAATTCAAAATCAAAATTGAACAAGCAAATTAAATGGGAACCAAATAACCTCCAATAAATTCCAGAAATCCAAACAAGCATATAAGAGAATATAGAATCCAACTAAAATATTCATACAATTGAAACCTTTTCAGTTTTGCTCCGACTTCAAATTGAGCTTTTGATTTGGAGAAGGAGTATTAGGTCGCTAGGTTTAAAATTCTAGTCTTAAAAATCAAGAATTTTCAACCTAAGGTTTACAACAAAAAGTTTTTTAAAAAAAATCCAAAATTTCATAAATGCACATTAGATGCTTAACTAATCCAACTTAGGGATTTTGGGCTGTTACATCTCGGGTCAAGTCTTCACATTTGTCTTGCTTGCATAGCTGAAAAGGAAGTATAGGGACAACAATCGAAGACAAGTCATGCACTTTCGTATACTTCCACTACATCCTCACGTGTACATGAAACAAACAAGCATACGGTACACACCTCCGCATCAAGATCATCTTCGGTTGCTTCTTCTGCTGCTGCACCTCCTATGATTGCCGCCCCTACTGCTGTTAGCGTCACTCTGTCTCACTGCCTTGCATCATTGGCTCACTCATTAGCAATTGAAGCTCGCACATTGGCAATTGAGCTAGAGCAAGAAGAAGAAGGGAAAGCTTGTGACTACTCACCTCCTCCAGTACCGGCATCATCTGAGTCGAGCCTACAAGGTAATACAAAAGTTACTGATTTGAGCACTCAATCTGAGATCAATACCCATGATTTCATGCCTATTATCATTGAACAAAGAGAAAATTAGATTGTAGTATAAACCATTGCATCACATGAGGTGAAGGAACCTAGTGTTGAGAAGACATATATTAATTTCCTAGCTAAATAATCTGGTATTATTAAGCATTTGCATGAATCCTGTGATGATTTGATTGATTTGCCTATTGACTTGAGTGCTCCATGTGATGAAATAATTGAATTGCCTGCTTTTGTGAGTGTTTCATGTGATGAGTTAATAGCATATAATGATCATGTGGAATAGATTAGACATAAAGAAGTTTTGGCTAGAATTTCTCCTGCTAATTCTTTATGTTACATTATGTTGTATCTACCTATGAAATTGTCACATGCTATGGAGAAAGTTTCTGAAATTGCATGTTTGAAATCCTTGTATAGTGCCTACACCCCTGGGTATAAGTTTAATTTGATTGGAGATTATGGTGTAGACAATCAATTTCTTGTATATCGAATATGCATAACTTGTGATCACATGGATGAATTGAAGCTTGCTGTTTTGAACAACAATTCTTGTGTACTTAATCTTGTTCATTCTGAGAGGAAAATAAAATTTACCGATCATCCAATACCTATGTGTTCATCTCTTATTGCACCATCTAGTATTAGCAAACTGAGTAATGATGTTGAAGTATGGAAGAACTTACAAATCTTTTCACCCTTGCTAGATGCATTTGCTATTGATCTATTGAAATCTGATTATATGAATAACTCAACTATATACTTCACTTATACTTGCAAATTGAGTTACAAATTGAATGCTATGAGAAAATGTATCTTTACTGATTTGATGCATGCACACTCACCTTTAATTTGCAAAGGTTTCTCTATTTCTTTGCCACTTGTTGTTGCTAACATTTTGTAGAAAGATGAGTATATGTTGCTACAAGTTCTCAAGCTTTTCTTGGAGCTAGACGATGAGCTTGAGTCGAGGACGACTCAAATGCAAGAAGGGGAGGATGATGAGAACATCAACCCTCCGGATACGACTGCTACTCCACCTCCAACCGGGCTACTCTACATCCATCGATTTGGCTGCGTCAAACTCTACTCCAACGGGCCAACGGATTTACTTCACTTATATCTGGTGCTGCGCCACCTCACATTGGGCCGAGGGCCTTGTATCAATTATTGGGCCCAAAGGGCAGCCACCACTTTAGGTTATTTGGGCTGGCCACCTCCCTCGCCACCCCCTCTCTTGGGCCGCCAATCTAAGACCCAAGTAGGGTAGTCATACTATTCATAGGGGTACTGTTCATACATGAATAACCATAAATAGTAACACCCCACCTATCCTAGTTATGTGTGGCTGCTGCCTCCCCTATTTAAGGTGGTTGCACTCCCCTAGTTTCCTTCGATTTTGTTTAGTTAAAAGTTAGCTTTAGTGTAACTTCGTGTATTGGCTTATGTCGATTAGACCAACCATAATACCACTTCAGAATCCCAACTTTATCAAATATTTCAATCCTATTTGCAATTTTAGATTATTTATTATCTTGTTCTTGCATGTTCTTCGACTGCATGCAGGAATAGACCTTCATGGTTAGATCGATCGTGCTTCTAGAAAGGTCAATAACAATCACGAAGTTGGTTCAACGATTGCGGGCATATTGGTCGTGTGCGATTGGTAGCCGAATCATGAAAGCTGCTCCATCCAAATCGGATTATCTATCTCATCAAAAGATCGGGACACCCATTGTCGCATCAAGATAGCACATCTTCAACCTCTATAGGTACTACTAAAGTAGAAGTGGAAGCAGCATGAGCCTCAACTAAAGATGAAGAGGTGGAGGTAGGTTCCTCAGTTGGATCAGGAGGGATGCAACTAGGTGGGAAGCTATCATCCCCAATGCATTCCTCTTCCTCCACAAATATGCTCTCAAAAACCCGAGGATCACCTGAAAGATCTTATCTAAGTCCATGGCTAGTATCATCAAAGGTGACATTGCAAGTCTCCATGATTGTGTCAGTCCCAACTGTTAGTGATATGCTCTAGAGGCAATCATAGAGATGATTGTATCACGTCTATATTTATGAGTTATAGAATAAATGTTATTATGTTCCTTGAATGAATCATTAGTTATAAAGATTAACAAGTATATGACTTGTTGGTGAAACTCTTTAACTTATATGATGTCCTTCTAAATGTAACCCTGGTCGGATATTACTGGTCGGAACACTAGTGACTTATCGACCAACACATGTATTGATTGATGACCATATTTCACCAGTCATGGATATAGGGATATCGAATCAATAATGTGAACGCATGTTAGAGAACATGGTGTTGGATTGACCCACCTTGAGACACTATTGAGATTGTTATGATTTTATGTATCATCAGTTGATCTCAAGCAATGATGATGTATAATCCTTAGGCCTGAGATCAACATAGTTTCCTACATGTGTAATAGTACACTTTGGGGTTACCAAACGCTACTCCGTAACTGGGTAGTTATAAAGGTAGCTTTTAGGTATGCTATGAAACATGCAGAGGGATGTGATAAGTCGGATATAGGATTTGTCCCTCCTAACATAACAGGAGAGATATCTCTAGGCCCCTCGATGTGGTTGGATAAAGAAAGTGCATGGCCATGCCACTAGTGGTCGAAGAGTTGACTAGATGATGTTATCCGACACTTGATCGAGAAAGAATTGAACAGTCCATGGATGACAAATTATCTCACTTGGAGTTCAACCAGATATCGTGAGGCAAAGGGAGAATACACAAGCAGGTCGTTCAGTTCAACCAAATGCGGACTGGTAGTATGGAGATACGAGCTGGTCGTAGACTGGTCGAACATAATCACTTACTGGTCGTAAATTGGTCGTAAGGAGTTATGAACTAGTCATGACCATATATGAACTGGTCATATAGAGATATGAGCTAGTCGTAAGTGATAAGGACATACTCGTAGATCATATTGCATGAAGATTCGTCTAATATAATTTATGTGTATTTTGGAATTGTTATGTCTTGCTTGGAACCGCTAATGACTCGTGGTTGGAAAAGGGTTTCCGAGTCACAACCGATTACGCATGAACCTGTAGGGTCATACACTTAACTGGTTGGAACAAACGTGTTCAGATAGGATCTATCATGGGCTCTATATAAGAAGATACATAAGGCTATTGGGACACACGAGAAAGACACAAAACTGAGTTGCTCCACCGAAACCCTAGCTACCATCTTTTCGAGAGAGCCCTGTCGTGCGAGTTGGTGATAGCACACCGGCGTATGGTGTTCCATCCTTGGACATGTGAATACCATAGAGGCGCTGTTGCGGTTGCTGTTGCACTTAAGGATGATCCACGACTTCACAAGGAGCACTATAGGTTGCTGGAGGAGACGAACGACACCGAGGACGCTAGACAATCGACTACGATCACTTCATCGACGCGCTCTACATTGGATTAAGCTGCTCCAACTCTTCTTCCACTGTACTATGCGTCTAGTGGTAATGATCTATGATCTCTTGCTTACATGGTATCTTGGTTTTCGTGGTAGAATTTTTGAATTGCTAGCTAATGTAGCCTACCCGTATCCCTTCACCAACATTAAGTACACGAAAGCCTCTAGAATGAGCAGGGTAACCTAGAAATATGCCATAACAAGTTCTAGATTCAAATTTATCTTGATTATCAGTCTTAAGAGTGAATCACTTAGCACCAAAGACTCTAAAATGAGAAATAGAAGGCTTTCTTCCAATGAGACCCTTCTCGATTTTTTCCTTGGGGAGCATCCTCATGCCTTCCTCTTTCATACCCCGCCCCTGATCTGGGCTCTCCCTCTACAGGGTGCCACTGCCGCATGAAGCCACTGTACTACCACCAGGTCACCACCACCAGCCTGCCTTTAGCCACCTTCGTCCCCGCCACCTGCACTGGTGAGACCCCCCTTGCCCTGCAGAAGCCCATGCTCGCACTATCTCTTCCCCTTTCTTCCTCTCTGACGAAACCGTCGTTATCTCCTACCTTTGGGGCTGCCATGCACCCGGGTGAGCACGACTTCGACCACCTCAGGCCGCGCGGTGGCCGCCTAACTTCCCGCCGCAATGCCCTCATTCCATTTTGCCTATGCCCCACCCTCGCCATCGCTTCTATGTTGTCGTTGAGCCCCTCCCGAACCAGGTGTACCCCTCCTCCCTGCTTGACGAGGATATAATCATCCTTATTTAATTATTTATCTGTAATTTATATTATGGATAATAATGACATCATATGGTTCTTGAGTATACCCTTTAATATTCATAAGGGAGAAGCTGGAGGACGTAAGTTCTTCTACGACCACCCCATAGTCGTAAGTCCTTCCACGACTACCCCATAGTCATGAGTCTTTCTACGACTATGTCTTGATCATAAGCTCTTCTAAGATTAGTTGATGGTCGTAAGATATTCTACCACCACCACCTGGTCGTAAGCTCTTCTATGACCAATTTCTAGTCGATGTAGCTTACAGACATGTGGGCCTAATCGACCAGAGAATCTTCCACACCATATTTAAAGATATGGGTAGTAAACTACGCTGTTATTCTCTGAAATAATAGCACCATTTAACTCCCTATCATGGTGATAACTGCCTCGCAATGTGGGAACGTTACTACTCCCAAAATAATCTCCAGCAACGGCTCCAAAATCTGGAACATTAAAGCGCCCTTTGGACTAGAAGA
Organism: Phyllostachys edulis; assembly: GCA_036346405.1. Lineage (NCBI taxonomy): Eukaryota > Viridiplantae > Streptophyta > Magnoliopsida > Poales > Poaceae > Phyllostachys > Phyllostachys edulis. The sequence goes on along the minus strand of JAYEVD010000433.1, from coordinate 210,346 downwards.
ACAACAGCACACTCCGAGTACTATAAAAGGCAAAATCATCAGAAGGATTAGGGGGAGGAGAAGATCAAGATCACAAGTCGCATCATTCTAGTCTTACTCTTGAGATTGTAATCCAGCATACTCAATACATACACACAGGAATTGGGTTGTTATTCTCTCAGGAGAAGGCCCGAACCTGTATAAAAATCCCCGTGTCGCCTCTCTCTGTGTGATTTGAGCCTAAGGGAACCCCCAAATCAAACAATATTTACATAAGTTCGGTTCTAAAACACTGACAGTTAGTCTTGCTCTTTTTCTATTCATTATCTTATGAGTTACTGACCACTCGACAAGATGATTTGCAGGAAGAAGAAAGGATTTTATATATATCAACAGCAAAAAAAAACACACTTGTCTTTACAGGATCCAAGTACAGACTATTCTGAAAAGGGGGATCTTATTTGCATATCCTCCGTGACTTCCTCGGCGATTGACTGCATCTCCGCCATTAACCGCTCCGCTTCTGCTTCAGAGCAGTTGAAGTTGTCTATGACGGGTTGCAGATTAAGGCTGGGGTCATGAACTTTAAGTTTTTCCAAAACAAAACGTATTCCCTCTTTGACCGCTTCCTTTATCGAATCGACTTGGTTCGTCTTCAGAGTAGTCACCAACTCCTGCAAAGTTCTGACTTGGTCACCAATGGCACTCGAGTAGGCAATCATCATGTCTTCACGAGGAGTGATTCTCTCAGCATGAAGCCCACCGAGTACATTGTTCAGAAGAGAAATGTTGTCTTGGAGGTTGACCTTCAAGGACTTCATCTCCTCCTGACTGCGAGTCGAAGCCTCACGAAGTCATTTTATTCGACTGCTTTCTCTGAAAAGAATAAGACCAGTCAGATAAAATGACCTCAAAAGGAAAATAAAACTGATCACAGGTAAATATTTGCTTACCAACTAGTCGAGAATCCAACTTCTTGACTTCCTCCTGGTGAGAGGCAGCGTTCTTTATATGGCGCTCCTCCCACGTTTGAACTTCTTGGTCTTTTTCTTTGGCGATGCGAGTAATCTTGTTAAGAGCCCAGGTCTTTTCTTTGACCTTGGTTTCAAGCTTCCCCACTTCAACCTCTTTTTCTAAAAAAGAATAAGAGTTAGAAAAAGGAAGGAAGGTCGTAAGCGGTTTTAAGTTCAGCACTTACCGTTTATTTGTCCCTGCAACATTTGGATTGCAGAGTTTGCCTCCTGAAGCTTATTCAAGAGGTCTTTATTCTTCTCACTTAGCTTTTTTGACTCGGCTTTCTCAAAGTCGAGCGAATCAGCTAAGGACTTCTCGTCGCTCTTAAACCTACAGAGGAGAAGAGTAGACATCAGCATAAAACAAGCGGTCGTAAGTTATTCTACGATTGAAACCTTGTCGTTAGTTTTTCTACAACAACACCCTGGTCATAAGTCCTCCTACGATCAGAACCCAATCGTAAGTTTTTCTGCAACATTACCTAGTCGTAAGTTTTCCGATGACCAATATCTAGTTGTAAGTTCTTCTACGACAATCCCCGTGAGTACTGTATAAGTGGTCAAAACATAAAACGACTACAAATACCAGTTACTTACCATCTCTCTCCTTGCTCGCAGAAGCGTCGCCTTCTCCTGTCGGAGCTGGACAAGTTGTCTGTTGTACATAACAACAGTAACAATTTGCTCCAAGGCTTTCTGCATAAAGAAAGACAATATGAAGCGAGAAAAGACATGTATGTGAATACCAAACATTAGGTACTTACATTCATACTTGTTTGAGCAAACGAAGATACTACCGTCGTAGGGTTCTTCAGCTCGTCGATCTCCTGAACTCGGTCCCACCACACCTTTTCGAGACGCTCGTTGTCAAAAACGTCACCCCTATTGGGAATGTCCTTAGGGTGAGGAACACGAGTGCGAGATCTAAACACGCGAGATCCTATGACGGTAGCAGGAACGAAGAATCCAAAAGAGTGGTCGAAGAATTCGGACCCTTCTTCTTCTTCGGTGGTAGCGGCATCAAAGGCTTGACCTTGGGGGCTGGGAGGAACATCCGCGACGATTTCCTTCCCAGCGCGGTGATCAAGTGCTTCACCCCCATGACCGGATGCCTCCACCGCTACCTCTGCCATTTCCACTTTTGGCTCCACAACCACCTCAGTGGTCGTAGCCGCCTCAGCAAAAATGGCACCCTCCACCACTTGGATGGTGGACGATCCTTCGACCACCGCCACAGTCATTTCTCCAACTATCGCAGAGGTGGCAGTGGGTTCCTTGGCAGGAATATCCTTGATGACTAAAGAAGCCGGGCTAAGATCATAAAAAAGGGAAACACGTTAGATGGTAAAAAGCAAAAGGTAAATGATGTTCTTACACTTTTGTCTTTCTACATACCTTCATGTGCCGGACTTGATATTGAATTTAGAAGAAACCTTCCCTAAAGAAGATTTCTTTGACTTCTTCTCAACCACGCCTGGTCGAGACTCAAGTTGAGGAATAGCCACGACCACGTCTGGTCGTGGGTCTTGAACGAGCACAGCTGCTCCTTGAGCCTCCTAGCTCTCCGAATGGTCGAGGCCCGTCTCGACCACCTTAGGGGCAGCACTGCCCTCGACCACAGGTACTGCTGGCGCATGAGTTTTCTTCACAAAAGACATAAAACTCTTCTAGTTCTCCTTTTCTAGTCACTTGACAAAGCCACGGGAGGCAAAAACAACGAAAGTCTTATTGTCATAATAGATGGGTACCTTGGTCTTGGGGGCTTTGTGCTTGAGAGGCTCGAGCGCTTTGACCTCCGCAACCTCTGCTGTAGAAGCCAAATCCGCAGCAAATTTTGCAAAAGGACTAGTCGGGTCAAAAGTGCTCAAGCTTGCGCCTCCCTTGTCGGCGACTTGCACGAGCCGACGCCTCTTGGTCGAGGGAGAATCAAACTACTCTGCCGCCACACCAACAACCATCAGCACGACTTCTTCGTTGTCCTGACGGTTTTCCATGCCGACTTTCTGTAGGAATTAGAAAGAGAGATGATACAAAGCGGTCGAAAGTTTTTCTACGACCATCATCTTGTCGTAAGTTTTTCTATGACAACCCCCTGGTCGTAAGCTTTCCTACGACCAGTACCTGGTTGTAAGCTTTTCTACGACCAGCACCTAGTCGTAAGTTCTTCTACGACTACAAGTTCCTAAAGATGAAATCAAATCTTGATTACCTTTAGGCGCACTATTTTGTCCTCTGTGGACAGGTCCGCCAAAATCTGAGGAGCCACCATGTTCGGTGGCAGGGACTTCTCACAAATGAGTTTGACCCGAGCGTCAATCTCTTCTTGCGAGAGGCCTACAGGAGAAAGTAAACTCTCAATAAACTAAGTCTAAAATTAATAGAAAAAGGCTAAGGCTAAGAGTTTACTTACCTCCCTCGTAGTCTCTAGTTGGGTCCTGCGACCCCGATTACCTCCATATAGGATGAGCCCTCTTCTTCAGAGGGCTAATGCAGCGCGTGATGAAATCCTTCACCACGTGCCATCTAGTAAGCCCCTCTTCCTTCAAATCTTTGATGGCTTGAATGAAGGGGCAATCCGACCAAGATCTTTGGGAGTCGAATTCCAAGTAGAGATCTTCTCGACTGGCTTTCCGACGAAGGAGAGGCTATCCTCATTGATTACTCCCAATAGAACCTGATGAGGACATCGACCCTAAGGATGCAAGCACTACTTCGACCACATCTTCCCCGATAGAACTTTCGGTTGCTGTAATGCCATATTACCCAATTGGACTGTGCTATGTCTACATACTATGGTGCTACATCTACATACCATTCTACTATGTCTACATGCCATGGTGCTATTGCATGTGCCAAGCAAGAGCTCAAGTTGGATACGTTTTGGTCAGATCAGTTCGGAATCAGCCTGATAGCACTGATTTCAAACGTGTATAACTTTCACATACGGAGTCCGTTTGAGGTCTACGAGTACTTGATAGAAAGCTTATCTCGTCCTCCTTGCAACGGATCTAGCCTCACCTCCAAATTCCTTCTGTGCACTGCAATCATCAAAAGAAGGTGCTTCATCATCTGTTTGGGCCAAATTGGCCTATGTAATGAGTGGGTTGACTTGGCCCATATGGGCTCCCCTCCTTGGGCCGCACTGTTCATGGTGGCACTGTTCATGTAAATAGTACCCCATGAATAGTACCACCCCGCTAGTTCTTTTCTATGTGTGGCTCCCCCTCCCCTATATAAGGAGGCCATACCCCTTTAGTTTTCCTTGGGTTTTTCTTAAGAGTTTATTCTGCTTAGCAGTCTTGCCGTACGTTCGGTTGAGGAACCCCAACTTTATGAGCTTAAAGATTTATTCGCAATATAATTTCAGATTGCATCTTCTACTCTCTTGCTTGTGTTCTTGATTCGCTTGTAGGAGATAGCCTTCTTGGCGAGGTCAACCGCGTTCGGCACGGTTGATAACCAACGGAGCAGTGGTGTAGTGATTGCGAGGGGCTCAATCTATTTTGGTCGGAGCCTTTGGATCATCAACGTCGAGTTCTCCACAATCGACTTATCAGTACCTTTCGGAAGATTGGGCCACCATCACATCATTTGGTATCAGAGCAATGGTTGCCTGTTAGGTAATCACAATTTTCTACTTTTAGATTAGTTTATGTTCATCGTCCTAAAACCCTAGAAAATTAGCCCCACAAAAATATTTGTTCGTTGTGTTCTTCCGCTGTCCCATCACCCTCTGAGCCATTGCAATTTATCTTTTCAGTTTTGCGTTGTTGAATTGTCGTTGCATCGTCGAGTCCTTGTGCTGGTTTCCTATCTAGATTGGTCTAGTTTAGATTTTTTTTTCTTGCAAATCGACTAGGGCGCGTTGTTGTTTGGGCATTAGGGTTCTGCCGGCCACAAGCAATCAAACCGTCAAGGTCTACGTCGCATCAACCGAAGGCAGCAGGATCATACACAGAAATTCTGCTGGCGCAAGCAAGAAAAAACAGCGAAGCGTACATCGCATAGCGATCGGCAAGCAAAGCAGCAGATCCAATCGAGTTCATCAGCAGACACATACACAAAAAAAATAGCAGATCGGTTCTTCTTGGACCACCGTCGCTTCGGCTCATCCGCTTGGGATCAAGCCGCCGCCATCAACGGACTCCACCAGGCCGAATCTTCGGAGAGCCGCTGCCACCGCTTGAATCCGGCAGCCGCCTAGCACCGCTTGCGTCTTATTGCCGCCGCCGCCACCGCCTTTCCGCCAGCCAGCGCGCTGCCGTCGCCCGCCTCCGCCGCCGAGTCGCCGCCGCCGAGCCGCACCTCCGCCACACGCGCCTCTGCCAAAGCCGCCGCCTACGCTGCCTCCTCCGCCGCTGCGCCACCATCGGCCGAGCCGACGCGTCGCTTCGCCCGATCCGGCGCCGTCGTCTTGGACCGCCGCCACCTCCGCCGCCGCACCTCGGCCGCCAGATCGCCGAACCTTTGGCACCATCGCCGCCTGAGCAAGAGCTCGCGTGAGGAAAATAATTTTTTTTGCTTGAGGTTTTCAGTTCAGAAGCTTTGAAGGAATAAAACAAAGAGAGAGAGAGAGAGAGAGAGAAAAAGGGAAAGAGAAAAAAAGAAAGGAAAAGAAAAGAAAAACAGAGAAGAAACAGAGAAGAAAAAAAAGGACGAAGCAGAAAGAAATAAAAAAATATCAGAGCTGCCTCTTTGTTCAGTTTGGCTTTCCGTTGTTACGACTAGTCGTTCTTGCGAGTTGCTCTAGCTAGACTTGGTTTAGACTAGGACCAGCACTTGTGACTAGTACTTTGAACTTCTATTCAACTTTGCATACTGAATTGAATAATTGCTATTCCTTTGCTACATACTAGCCTTCCAAGCTCCACCTACTCTTGATCAGAACAGGTCACCTCTTGCAATCGAACCCACGCTCGACACGGTATCACGAACCAGCCACAGTTGTACCACCTGCTGCATTGGTAAGAACACTTGTAAGAGTGTGGTAAGACGCTTGAGCGTGTGATTCCACCTTCCACCACCTAGTAGTTGATAGGAATAATACCTTTGTGTTGTCTTTTGTTTTCTACTAACCATGACAGGTGAGACATCTGATGAGAAAGAGTGTGTTGTAAAGGGAGAGCTCATGACGCTCTTTGATGAACAACACACTACCATTAATGACGACATCGACATGAAGCTTCAAGCTACGATGGTTACATTGCAGCGCTCCATCAACGATAGTATTGCAGCGCTCACTACACACCTTGAAAGAATGGTGAATCGGCCACCAAACAATGGACGCGAGTATGATCACGATGTAGGCTAAGATCTTGAGGAAGGAGATGATAATGAGAGACAAAACCGCGATGCCGGCGCTGCTCTTGATGCCCAAGATGCACGTCAACGACACCGCCTACATCACAACCATCACGGTATGAGAGGTAATAATTTTTAGCACCACAATGCTCGTGTTAATGATGACCCATTTGCTAAAGTTAAATTTACTATACCATCTTTTGCGGGTGTTTATGATGCTGAAATTTATCTAGATTGGGAGATGACAATTGAACAAAAATTTAATGCCCATCTAGTTCCTGAAGTGCATAGAGTTAGGCAAGCTACTAGTGAATTTAAAGATTTTGCTATCATTTGGTGGAATCAAGTCGTTAATTCTGGCTTAACACCTGATACATGGGATAGATTGAAGGTAGCTATGCGTGCTAGATTTGTTCCTCCTGTTTTTAAATGTGATATGCTTAAGAAATTGCAGCGCTTAGACCAAGGTAATAGATCTGTCGAGGAATATTATCAAGAACTACAAATAGGCATGCTGCGTTGTAATGTTGTCGAGGATGAGGAGGATAAGATGGCTCGCTTTTATGGGGGTTTAAGGCGTGAAATTCAGGACATAATTGATTACAAGGACTATAATGACATCAATAGGTTGTTCCAGCTTGCTTGTTTGGCAGAAAAGGAATTGCGGGTACACAACAAAGGACTAGGAGCAACTTTGGAAGTACGTCTACATCGAGATCGACGCCGGGGCAAGCCAACACAACCCCCCCCCTTGTGTCTTTCAGTCTGCTGCCCCCTCTGTAAGTAGGGTGCGTTCAGCAGCACCGCCACCACCGTCACGGGCACCCGAGACGAGCAAATCTACTAGTGTGCAGGAACTAGCACAGAGCTCTTCATCGGTTGCTTCCATGGGTCGTACGACGGGAATTGCGTGCCACAGTTGTAAAGGGATGGGCCACTTCATGAGAGATTGCCCAAGTCAGTGAGCGTACATTGCGACAGACGACGGTGGTTATGTAAGTGCTAGTGATGTTGAGGATGAATATGCTCTTGCCGCTAACCTTGCAGGTAATGATGATGATCATGAGGCAGATAGCGACGATGGGAAAATTTTAGGTGCTGCTGCTACAGAGAATTATAGGACCTTAATTGTGCAGCGAGTATTGAGCACTCAAATGGAGCAAGCGAAGAAGCTACAGCGCCATAATCTATTTCAGATGTTCCTCATCATCAAGGATTGTCATGTTCGTGTCATAATTGATGGCGGGAGCAGTAATAACTTGGTGAATTCAGGGTTGGTCAAGAAGCTTGGCTTGACCACACGTGCGCATCCTCACCCGTACCATATTCAGTGGTTCAACAACAGCGGTAAGGTGAAGGTAACACAATCTGTGAGAGTGCATTTTTCCATTGGTTCCTATCATGATGTTGCTAATTTCGACGTAGTGCCTATGCAAGCCTGCTCACTTTTATTAGGTCGTCCATGGGAATTTGATACCGATGCAACTCATCATGGTAGAAGTAATAAGTACTCTCTTATGCACAAAGGAAAGAAAATAACTTTGCTACCTTTGACACCTACTGAAATTGTGAAATGTCATAAAGAGCTAGCTGAAAATGAGAAGGAAGAACTTGAACATGAATCTGAAAATCAACGAGTAGTTAAGAATGTTTTCCCACCTAAGAAAGAGAGGTTGGCACCTAGTTCTAGGACTGAGGGAATTAAATTAAAGGGTTGTGTCATACTTGCAACCAACTCGATCTTCTTTGAAATATCCTCGGGGCGCCACATATTAGAGGGATTGAACACCAAATTGATTTAATTCTGGGAGCGACTTTGCCAAACTGTGTGGTGTACAAAGATACATTACAAGATATTTCTTTGCCTCCTGTTGCTACTAATCTTTTTGCAGGAAAGTGATGACTTGGAGAAAATGAATGAGTCAAGGACGACTCAAATTTAAGAAAGAGAGGATGATGAGGACATCGACCCTAAGGATGCAACCACTACTTCGACCACATCGTCAAGCACATCTTCCCCAATAGAACTTTCGGCTACTGCAATGCCATATTACCCAATTGGACTGTGCTATGTCTACATACCATGGTGCTACATCTATATACCATGGTACTATGTCTACATGCCATGGTGCTACTGCATGTGCCAAGCAAGAGCTCAAGTGGATACGTTTTGGTCAGATCAGTTCGGAATCAGCTTGATTACACCGACTTCAAACGTGCATAACTTTCACATACGGAGTCCGTTTGAGGTCCACGAGTACTTGATCAAAAGCTTATCTCGTCCTCCTTCCAACGGATCTAGCCTCACCTCCAAATTCCTTCTGTGCACACCACGATTATCAAAAGAAGGTGCTGCGTCACCTGTTTGGGCCAAATTGGGCTATATAATGAGTGGGTTGACTTGGCCCATATGGGCTCCCCTCCTTGGGCCGTACTGTTCACGGCAGCACTGTTCGCGTGAACAGTACCCTATGAATAGTGCCACCCCGCTAGTTCTTTTCTATGTGTGGCTCCCCCCTCCCCTATATAAGGAGGCCACACCCCTTTAGTTTTTCTTGGGTTTTTCTTAAGAGTTTATTCTGCTTAGCAGTCTCGCCGCACGTTCGGTTGAGGAACCCCAACTTTATGAGCTTAAAGATTTATTCGCAATATAATTTCATATTGCATCTTCTACTCTCTTGCTTGTGTTCTCGATTTGCTTGCAGGAGATAGCCTTCTTGGCGAGGTCAACCGCGTTCGGCACGGTTGATAACCAATGGAGCAGTGGTGTAGTGATTGCGAGGGGTTCGATCTGTTTTGGTCGGAGCTTTTGGATCATCAACGTCGAGTTCTCCACAATTGACTTATCAGTACCTTTGGAAAGATCGGGCTACCGTCACATCAGAACCACCTCTTTTTCCAACCCGGCCACGATGACCGGGTGAACATCTGAATGTACTCCCTTGACTTCCCGTCGTGGAGCTTCAGACTACAGCTACCGGCGACTCCATTCAGATGAGTCATTCCATAATAGTACTGGAACAACTCCAAATTAGATGGAATCCCCAGGTAGGCCTCACACAGATACACGAACACGCCCAGCATTGTGATGGAATTGGGAGCAAGGTTCACTAACTCCACACTAAAGTGTTCGAATACAAGGGTGAGAAAAGGGTGAGCGGACAATCGAAGGCTACACTCACAAAACGCCTAGAAGACAGGGATCTATCCAATCTCCCCTGACGGCCAATGCTGCCAAGAAGCTTCAATCCACTTCACGAACTGGCTCCTTGGAATCTTCTCGGCGGTGACCAAAGCCTCGATCTTGGTCGCATCCATCTCCGATTCGGCCCATTGGGAAGCGGCTCCGGCCATCTCTCTCAAGGATCGGAGATTTGGAGTTGGGAAGATTTCAGGAGAGCGTCGATTTGGTTGAAGGCGGAGAGCTCAAGAACTTGAAGAACAGTAGGAACGATTTGGGAGAAAAGTAAAAAACCTAAGTCTTACCCCCGGTAAGTAGTTATAACCGCATGCCTAAGTTAAAGATGTGGCGACCCAACGGTTGCCACTGCTTCAGGAACTGCTCCAACAGACATGTCTGTGAGAGTCGATTCAGATTCTTAAATTTGTATGCTCGAGAAAACCGAGCTTGTCTTCACACCCCAACGAAATTACCTTCTTGACCAAGTCTACTTCTGGTCAAAAGTAACAACAGTCGGAAATAATTTGCTTCTAACCACGGTACTACGACTACTATGTGGTTGTATGATCTCCTACGACCACCTTGTAAGTCGTAAGTCCCTCTACAACCTTCTTGACCAAGTCAATTTCTGGTCAAATGAAACACCAGTCGAAGAGTTTTTCCTTCGACCATCTCTCTATAACCATCCACTGGTCGTGAGATCATCTACTGCTCCTCTCTCAAGTAAGTTACTTTCACTTGAAGCTAGGGGTCAAGATGGACGAGGATATAATAATCCTTATTTAATTATTTATCTGTAATTCATATTCTGGATAATAATGACGTCATATGGCTTTTGAGTATACCCCTTAATATTCATAAGGGAAAAGCTGGAGGTCGTAAGTTCTTCTACGACCACCCTATAGTCGTAAGTCCTTCCACAACTACCCCATAGTCGTAAGTCTTTCTACGACTATGTCTTGATCGTAAGCTCTTCTATGATCAGTTTATGGTCGTAAGCTATTCTACGACGACCACCTGGTCGTAAGCTCTTCTACGACCAGTCTCTAGTCGATGTAGCTTATAGACATGTGGGCCTAATCGACTAGGGAATCTTCCGCATCATATTTAAAAATATGGGTAGTAAACTACGCTGTTATTCTCTGAAATAATAGCACGATTTAACTCCCTATCATGGTGATAACTGCCTCGCAACGTGGGAACGTTACTACTCCTGCAATGATCTCTAGTAACGGCTCCAAAATCTGGATCATTAAGGCACCCTTTGACCGAAGAACAGCAGCACACTCTGAGTAATATAAAAGGCAGAATCATCAGAAGGATTAGGGGGAGGAGAAGATCAAGAGCACAAGGCGCATCATTCTAGTCTTACTCTTGAGATTGTAATCCAGCATACTCAATACATACACATAGGAGTAGGGTTGTTATTCTCTCAGGAGAATGCCCGAACCTGTATAAAAATCCTCGTGTCGCCTCTCTCTATGTGATTTGAGCCTAAGGGAATCCCCGAATCAAACAATCTTTACGTAAGTTCGGTTCTAAAACACCGACATTGCTCTATTTTGAAACAGAGGAGGTACTCCATGTCACCATCTCTCCCTCTATGTCTTTCTCTTTTGTGTGTGTATGCAGCTGACAAGTGGACCCCACCTAATTGAGTGGCTAATCCAAATTAGCTAATTAATAGATGGTCAATTAGTAATTTGTATTTTTCAAGTGTGTTAATCATAGGGTAAATCAAGTAATTAGAGATTAATTAAAAATGATTAGTTTAAATCAAATATTTTTAGTTGGTTGTTCCACTACTAAAAGGTTGGCCTCGTAGCTGATTGCTCTTTTAATTATTTATAAAAGTGGCAGTAGTAGTGATACGGGGTCGCCCGATCTTCTCGACGTAGGATCAAGATACTCACGTGTAGCCTCTCGAATCGTAGTGATCCTCCGTTGCCAATGCAAGAATGAACACTCTTTAATTCGCGAGAACACACGTGCCGGACTTCACGACCACCAAGCGAAGCCCTATCACGCTCCCAATTCCCAGCGGAAAGGTTGAACGATCTTGATTTAGACGAACTATCAATTTCCCCTCATGATGAATTGTTCACCATGGAAGAATTCTCAAGAAAACAATCTATTAATCTCAAAATAACTGGTCTCTCCCTTTACATGAAGCGGCGGCTGCTACTTAAGGGTATCCGCCCCTATGCATAGCAGGCCTTGGGCTGGTTTTATTCTAGTCGGTCATGGGACCGAGTGGCTTTCTATTTGGTGCCCTTAATACATGGTTGGTTCGGTAGTACATGGTTGGTTTGGTAATAAAAAAGGATCACACTTTCTATTACATGGCTGCAGTCCGACCAAGAGTATGGGAGCGTGGCACGCAGGTTCCATCTCCCTCTTCATGTGCATGCCTACATGAACGCTCCCTTAGTAGTTGCTGCAGCCTCATATGCTCCCTCCAGCCGCATGGATGCTCCCTCCAGCCTCATACCTAATTATACACAAAACACTAGCATTAGGTAGTATATTATTCTCATCAATAGAATGAAATGCATTAAGAAACAAATTCACCTGTTTATTTAAAAGCTTGGCTCGTGCTCTAGTCACTGGACCTTCCAGTGCTTCTTGAACACTTGGAGAATTTGAAGAGGTACACGACATGGGAGTGGTAGGGATGTCCTCATCAAGTAGTAGTAATAATGATAAGTAAAATGATGCCAACCATATAGGTCCCACCTTGATTTGTAATTAGCTTAAGTCAATAACTCTAGCTTTCGTTCCATTAGTGGTTTGGCCCGTATCTAATCACTCTAGTAAGTATTCGTTGTAACAATAATGATGATATATATTGACCCATAGCTTCAAGATTTAAAATATTGTCAACACATGCGATCCATCTCATTAGTTTCAATGTTTAAAAGCGTAATTCACCAATAGTGTCTGACCATCTAATTAAAATAGAAGTTGAGAGTTAAAAACAAATTATGCAATGGAGCAGACCCAACCCCCGGGTTACCGAGGGCGTTAAGCTAAATTAGTTAAGAGAGGACCCGATTAGTTAATAAGTAAAGAGATTGATATTAGACAGGCATGCGGGCCCTAGGCCAAAGTTAATAATAATAATGCAAAAAAAATTGATAATGATAATAAGATTAAGCAAGGTATCATTAGAATTTATGATAAAATACAAAATCAATTGGATTCATACCGAAGTATAATCTTATAGTTAAAAATTCCTAAATGGCAATAAGGCCCTAAACCATTAGTAATTCTTTTTGGAATTTTTAGTTGAGATTACTTTAATTTTGTTGTTTCCTAAAATGATAATATGAAAGATGGATTCCACACAAATTATATTATTTAGGATAATCAATTTTAGCAGTGCCAATTAAAGTTAAATAATACCTCTTATTAAAGCAAAGTTCCTAGCTGGCCTCCCAGGCTGTCCACGTCGCTCGTAAAAATTCTGTCCGTCGGATCAACTCTGGACGCACGGGATCGCGTGGAGTGCGAGCAGTCCGTCGCCGTCCGATCGCAGCAAGTGGGCCAATTATAGCCAGCGAAGCGAAACTCGCGATGATTCCCGTCCCTCCCCCTCCACCTCTTCCCCTCCGCCGCTTCCACTCATCCCCATCCCCTCCCCTTCCCCTCTCGATCCCAACCCGCCTCCTCCTGCCCGGGTCGGACCTGGCGCCTCCCTGCCGCCGGCCCCGCTCGCGCTCCTCCGTTGGTCCGCTCCTGCGCTGCGCCCGTGAGTGCCTCCCCCTCATGCGTTGTCCCCCAATCTCCTTCTTCCTCTCCACTTTCTATGGCACCGCCTCCTCCTAGCGTCTTCTCCCTCCTAACGCCGCCGCCTCTATCTACTGGCCCATCGCCGCCGCCTGGGCCTGCAGACCCACCACCGTCTCTTGGCTCCCCTGGCTCGGTCCAGCCCTGCGCCTTCGCCCTGCGCCACGCTTTCCTTCACTGCACCTGCCTGTCTCCCAGTCACTGGCCCGCCGCCTCCTATGCCGCCTGGATCCGCCCTCCGCCACCTCTTCGCGGCTCGGTTTGCTCTCTCTCTCTCTATGGCACCGCACCCTCCTAGCGTCGCCGCCGCTGGTGCTTGCTAGCCCACCACCGCCGCCTCCGACTCCTCCCCACGCGCCCATTGCCCGGGTGCTCCCCAGCCCGATGTTGCCTCGCCCCCTCGGGCTCCCGTGGCTCGGCTAGCACGGCCTGCGACCGTCGGCCCTTGCCCCTCTTGTTCTACACAACAGGCTATAGGCTCCCCTTCCCCCCTTTACGATTTCTTCTCTTATACTTTAAAAGTGTATATGTGTGCTTTGATTTAACCACTGCTGCTTGTGTTGCAGTGACCAGTCAGCACAGTTAGAGCGTCAAGCATGGACCTGGACTAGTGGTATCGCCGTCTCCTTCTCCTATGAATTCAGTCAGCTTAACAGGTACCCTTCGATGTTTGTTCCACTTTACACAGCAGATTGTTCATTTGAGTGTCAATGGTAATTATTATTCTTCTTTTTTTGCAAGAATTGTCAAGGGTAATTTGGTTATTAAATATTAACAATAGGTTGTTATTGGCCCTTTGTTTGATTAATATATGTTGATACTGTAGGTGGAGTCTATCGTAATGTCCTGGTAGCTGGTGCAGATGCTCTTTCACAATATGTGGATTGGACAAACAGAGGTACATGCATCCTCTTTGGTGATGCTACTGGTGCTACTTTGGTTCAGGTATATGTTATTTCCTGCTAAAATGTGGACTGTTTTCCATTACCCACTGAGCTAATTCACATCCCATGTTTAAATTTGGTTGAAGTCTTTTTGTTTAGGCCATTGTTGGTAAGGCTTTATGGTCTTGCAGGCATGTATTGTTGGGTGGTGTGGCATTGTAATTTATAATTTACAAAATATTTCTGCAAGTTGTTTTGTCCACATTTTATTTCACAATATTGCCGTCATGCAATGTCGATGAAGATGGCTTGCTAGGTTTTTTGCGTTTAAAGCGATGGCAATGGGCAAAAGTGTGACTTCTTTTTTAAAATGTGTCGAGATCACATTTCTAATATACCGCTTTTCTGAAGTTCTCTATTTACCTATGTAGGCACCAAAATTGTGTGGCGTCGAGCATGGAGTCGATGTTGTCCAAGACCAATGGTGTCCCTTCCTTCCCACCAAAGAAGGGGACCTTTTTCACTTTGCTGTGTGTTGTGTGCCACAGTCCATTGAAAAGGCATTAGAAGATGTCGGTTTACCTGCTTCCGGTATTGATTGTCTGTTGCTGCATCAAGTGAGTATCCTATTGATGAAATACTTTGACCTGAAGCATCAAACTAATTGACCCGTCACATTACAGGCTAATCAGCGGATTATTGATGCTACTGCCAGTCGGTTAGCTATCCCATCTAACAAAGTGCGACATCTATTCCATTAGCATTAGATGAGGCTATTCGCGATGACACGGTCTCTCTCTCTCTCTCTCTCTCTCTCTCTCTCTCTCTCTCTCTCTACATAAGACGCTCGCTCAAATTCAATGATATGTAGCTGTTGTTGGTTATTCTAGGGTTATGCTATGAAATTGTTATACTCAATAATAGTACATAAATTGCTATGATAGAATGCCTAATTGCCCATGTTTACTATGGTTAGCCATGTTGTTGCCAGACACGGTTAAATGATTCTATTCCTCACTGATAAAGTTCAGTTGTAATATTCTACTCCACAAGGATAACACTTGCTAAATTAAGTTCCGTGTGATTACCGACTCCATGGTCATTGACAAAGCTGTCTACTATCTGAAAAAAATTGAATAGTAACTAGAAACATATACCAAAGTCTATTTATTTTCAATTAGTGTCTGCACATGGCAATTGATTTCGATAGGAACAGTGAGAGTATAGCTCATTCAGTACTAAGGTTTCTGTAGTGTGTTTAAATTATTTGTGGCGGTGGGCAATACCCAGTGGTTTCTGTAGCCAGTCCCCATGATGCCCAACACTTTAACTAGCATCTTTAAATCACTACCCTAAATCTTTTTTTTCCCTTTTGTTGTGTTGCTTAGGTTCCTATTGGAGGGTGCTACGCAAATGCCCGTTGTGGCTGTTGGGTGGTTCCAGGGTACAGTAGATGCAGTCAGAGAAGTTATGTGGGTACTTCAGGTAATAACTATTTAGAAGCGCATGCCCCTTCTTGCAGCTCATACTTTTTAATTTGGATTGCTAAAGTAGTTCTTCCTATGTTGTATGTACCTGTTCAGGACTGTTACAAGCATAAAGCTAAAGAGCACATTTTAATCTTGTTAGGAGATCAGCTTTATCGTATGAATTATATAGAGCTTGTGCAGGTCTGTGATGGTCTATTTATCTCGCTCTACAGTTTGTCTTATTTCTAACTGAGTGACCCTAAGACATGCATCATTTGCAGAAACATGTTGATGACAATGCTAACATTGCTTTATCACGTGCCACTGTTGGAGAGAGGTACACCCATTGTTTTAGATCGAAAGAAAAAAAAAAGAGGTTACAAGTTAAAACTGTTTAAAAATTTTCTAGTTTCAGATGTATTGAGAGTTCTATGGACTTAACTGAATTTCTGCAGTAGTTACTTTTCAATTGCACTTGGTTTTTCCCCTATGGTATCAGATGGTTATTTACATAGAGCATGAGTTGTCATTTCGAATATCCTGTTGTATGCCTATCTATATTTGATTGTGTAGTTATAAAGGTGATACAGAAAACTGATTTTCCTGCATTAAAAAAAGAATTTTTTTTGGTGTTCTCCAAAGAATTCTAATATACTGATATTGCTTTTGTAATCAATCCATATTAGTAGGTACATGAAACAAACCATACAAGGGCGTATCTAAGCAATGTCTTTGTTGCCAAGGAACTCCAAAGAAATGGCCTATCCTATGCGTTGTTTGACTGGTCTAAAAAACTTGCTCATGAATGGGGTAAGTTCATTTTTTTCCTGTATGTATTTACATAATGTTGTGCTTATTATTAACTAGTATTTGCTGCTCGAACTGCAACCCAACATGACTATTTTTTAATTTGGTGTTTTATTTGGGTCTTTGACTTTCTGAAAAACTTGCTAACTTTTGTTCTATATTTTCCATCTATTACTAGACTTGTTCTTATACTATTGTTTGAGAAATGTTATACAGAGAGGCTACTATTCAGAATGTCTAGATGCTTTAACCTGGCACCACTTAATATGTTGGCACCACTTAATATGTTTTGTGACAGTATAATGCCAAATACGGATTCAAATATATTTGACCGCTACATGCATCTTTCTATGTTTCATGACAATACAATAGCATCTATGATTACCGAACTTACTTAAATCACCGTATATTACTAAATAGTCCACCTGATACGAAATAAAAAAATTGGCCCTGCTCCTAATATTTCATCTATTACATATCAAACTACATTACACCGAATCAACCCCCTATGAAGCACTGCCAAATGTCCTATATTCTACAACCGGCGTGCCATAGCGCGCCTGACCACCTAGTAATGATAAATGTTGATTGAGAATAGTGAGTGTGTCATTAATTATAATTAAAAAGTGTAAGGTTAGTTAGAAATGGCCCTTATAATTAAGTTAATTAGTAATTAAACTAAGCCTTCAATTAACTCACAATTAAACCACCAATAATAATAAGTCATTGGCATGTGGGCCATGTTAGGAATTGATGCAATAGTAAAATGTGTCATTACTATTTAAATTAAGATAAGAAATCCCATCGAGACAAAACATTGTTCCAATAAAAGCATAATGTCGAAATAAAAGTCAACAATAGCGATTTCTATAGATGGCCGCTTGCTAGTCAAATGGTAATTAAATTAATTAGGATAATTCATTGCTAAGAAGAATTAGTAGCCAACAACACATAGGCCCTACATAGTAAAATGAGTAATTAGCTACTTAACTAAAGATAGTCGTTAATTGTGATGTTAGGTTACGAGTTAATGGGTTAACTAAGAATAAATGTGGGTTGGCCATTCAATCAAGTACTCAAGGTGAGAGCAAGACGAATGTTAAACATGGCAGGTATAATTAAGGTAATAGTTAATTGATTAGCTAGATTTCGGTTAATGGTTAGTTAGTGGTCTGAGTAAAGCTTGTTGTTAATTACTATAATCAAGGTATGACCAGTTGGCCACTTAGTCATAAAAAGGATCATTCAATTAACTCATAATTAAACCTCAAATGGTAATAGGTCATGATGATCTTAGCAATATAAAGCCTAGGATTAATCTAGATAGTTAAAATTATATACATATGAATGCTTAGCTGCGTAAGTAATTATGCTAGTGGAGATTAACTCAATAGTATGCCAGTAACATCTAGGGGCCACTTAATAATTCATGAGGATAACATCTAGTTAATACTCATAGGTCTAACCTAACTTTGATGGAATTTCCTTGATAAATATAAAGTAATAATAATAAACCATTAAATAAAATAGGCCTCTCGTGCGAGTCGTGGTGGGGTGTTCTTAATGAAATGAGAGTGATCAACAATAAATCAAAGCCAAGTGCATTCCATCTATCGCCCACCGCTGTTCGTTTTAATAGGAGAACAATTCGTACCACAGATAAGGACCAGTGGATCCTGCCTAATAAGGTAATCCCTCCTGTCGAGACGATCTAAAAAGAATATTCCTATGGATATTCTCTCTTTCTCATTTGATCATAAATCCTCTTTGCCAACGAACCCTCTGAGAGCCCGATCCCTCTCATCCTAACTCTGGAACAACTAGTTTCCTGATCCTAGCCTCATCTAAAAATCCAAAACCCAACCCTTAGACCAAATGAATAAAGTTTGGATTTATTTACTTTTGTCTAAAGTATTTCCTTCATCAAACACCCTTGGGTTATCTACTTTTGTGCGAAGTATTTCCTTCTTTCACAATACCATTGGATATATTTTATCTGAACTATTTCCTTCATCAAACACTCTTATGGTATTAAATTTCATCTGAAGTATTTCCTTCATCAGGCACCCTTGTGTTATCTAATTACGTTTGAAATATTTCCTTAATCAAGTTCCCTTGGGTGCAGTTAATTTCATTTGGAGTATTTCCTCCTTTCAAAATACCATTGAATATCTTTAGTTTCATTTGAAGTATTTCCTACATCAAACACTCTTGGATTTATTTACTTTCGTCTGAAGTATTTCCTTTTATTTAAGTGTCTTTAGATTTTCTGGATTTCGTTTGGATGCTTTTAGACATTCTTGGATTCGATCGTATTTCATGTAATTAGAATCCAAAGTCATGACGGAGCAGCAGTCTAGGAAAAGCCAGAACAAGACCACGGTTATTAGAACATTGAGCAAGGTGAGCTAATACTTTGATCATTTTGCTCCTACATTTGAATTCAAATTATATTGCTTTAAACTATGAAATTGTATTGCTATGAGTTATACAAATATGTTGACTTAGCCTATAGATAATGCCTTAATATTAATTGAGTATAAACTTCCAATCCTTGAAATTGAACACTATCCCTTGTCACCCTAGAATTAATGGTATACATACTAGTTACTAAGTCCATATCTAAGTGCCATGCTTAGTCTTGCTTAGATGCATTGACATGTGGTCATCAATTTGCCCCGACAACATTCAAAACTCAAAACTGGATTTGTGTAATCAAGGCTGGTGCCTGGCTGGTATGTTGAAAAAAACAAAGAGAAAACCCTAAAACTATTTTTAGACTTCGGCGGATGGAAAGTGGTGGATGCATAAAGGAGTAAGCAAGATGGGTATGGGGAAGAACTGCAAGTCGATTAAGGGCTGGTTCCTGTGATGACCTCTCGCACACTAATAGTGCAACCACAAGTCTACCATGTGTGTGACCTGGCTCACTAATTTGCTTTGCTTCATCGCTACTTTATCATCCCCAAAATGTGGCGTGATTTATAATCACTGAGACCACCTGGAGGGAGGCATGACTATAAGGCACAAAAGCCACTACAGTGCAAGAGGGGGCCTCCTGGGTTATCACCCACGGCAGATGAAACCTTAGCAAGTGGGGTTGCATTAGGGTGAAGGCATTGTAAAGGCCAGATGATGTTTTTCTTAGTCTCACGCCTACGGTAGCGTGTTGACATTATAAGATAATCGTCTCTCGTGGGTAAAGTTGTACGACCTCTGCAGGGTGTAAAACTGTCCAGATAGCTGTGCCCATGGTCATGGGTGATGCCGAGAACTTGTTTGATTAGATTTTAGATTTTACAGAATGATTTGTGGGTGGGATAAAAAGCCGACTAAGAGCCCAAGGATTTGTTTTGTCCTAATGATAGCCAGTGGAAGGTATCAGGTGTATGCAACCACGGGATGGCAAGAAGAATGCGGCTTGGGATTCGTAGTCAGATGCTGCCTGAAATTGGTAGGGGAATATAGCTTGGATTGCTAGAGGAATGTAGCCTGGAATTCACGTTTGGTGCGGCCTATGTCGCCAGGGGCATTCAGTTCAGAATTGTTAGGGGTATTCATCCCGGAATCCAGGGGTATTCAGCCTAGAATTGCGAGGAGTAGTCCGCACGGAATTGTCGGGTGGTTGCAGCGTTAGGATTGTCGGGTGGATGCAGCCTTGGAAAATTGTACAGCATGAGGTGAATTGTGAGGACCCCGGTTTATTAGGTTTGTAATACTTAGTCATCCGTTGACCCTAGCATTAAAACGAAATAACCCGTGTCTTCGAGATATGTATACTTCCCAGAATGCAGTATACACACCCCTTTACAAAACCATGCATCAATTCCATTCAAGACATAGAACCAAAGCACGACTAGAATAAAAGACATACATAATATAGAGTTATTACAAAAGGGGCCGACCGGCCAAATACAACTAGAAAGATAAACACAGTGGAAGCAAAAGCCATAAGATGGCGATAAACAAAATAGAGCCACAAGGTTTGCCTTTAGCCCACAAGGCAACCAACCAAGCCGCCTAGCTAGATTCCCAACCGCAGCACATCTCACAAAAGTAAAGCCCTTTGGGCTCTACCTCCTCTGCAACAAAGTTATTAAGCAAAGCAAATGAGTACAAAATGTACTCGCAAGACTGACGTGTAGTATAACATAACTATAAATAGCTACATGCAAGCTTTATTTAAGTGGATGAGGCTTTGGACTCATTTTAGCATAAAGCAAGTTTTCATTTGCAATAATGTAATAGATTGAAAGCAATTTGACAAAGCATTTTAATTGTTGAAGTAACAACGATACAATAATAATAATAACAACAAGAACAACACGAAGTGACTCACCCAAGTCACCACAACAATAGCATGAATTACCCAATTCATACCACCCATCAAGTTTTAATTAAGTGTTTAGTCTAGTTCTTGCACGACCTTACCAAGCATGTCCATAACCTAGGACGAGGCTATTCGAATAGTTTTAACCTGCGCAGGGTGTACTAATGTACCCACATGCCAGACCGCCTTTTCACCACTAGATTAAGCACACTTCCTTTGGTATGCCAGCACGGCTAAGTCCTACGAGATATTTCCAATGGATGATGCTAATTAAGAGCCGCAACCTACGGGGATAAGGACACATTAACCAACCTATGGCCGATCTGTCAATGCT
Organism: Phyllostachys edulis; assembly: GCA_036346405.1. NCBI lineage: Eukaryota > Viridiplantae > Streptophyta > Magnoliopsida > Poales > Poaceae > Phyllostachys > Phyllostachys edulis. The sequence goes on along the minus strand of JAYEVD010000433.1, from coordinate 189,259 downwards.
CCCTTCCCAACACCACACACACACACACATTTTTAACACACCCACCGACCAGCTCATAATTAACACCTCCCAAAATACTTAGTCAAGAGAGGCCCCATATCCCCCTCGTGTGGTTAGCACGCAAAAGCGCTTGGCTTAGTGACACAAGTAACTCGGTCCTTAGGGACTTAGGCACCTTTCCGTTCACACCCAACAAATCACACCAACATCCATTGTGCCCAAGCCAATAACAACTTTGTTTTCATTTTTGTTTTATTTGTTTACAAAGCAACAAAGCACAAGGTGGACATAATGGAATAATAATTTTTGTGTGATCAAGGTCATCGACATAATGTCGACAACCGCCCATTTCTACCGTTATCTAAGCATTGCTAAGCATTATCAACGTAAACTACTAAGTGATAAGAGTCCATCCATTGAACTCTAAATCACAGCAAGATAATCCTAGGCTTAGTAGTAGAGAATGAACATTTACCTACAGGATATGCATCTATAGGCTCAACTAATCGATATTTTAACACAAAGTAGCATGCATACATACAAGTGAAACAAAGTATTAAACTTTAAAGTAATGGGACAATAATGGGATATGATCAAACTGCTTGCCTTGCTGGTTATGCTTAGTTTGCTGCAGAGATTTGCTTACGTGATCAACACACTCGTCAACACCTAATCGAAAAGGCGAAAAGAAACGATAAGAACGACGAAAACCAAGAAGACAGCACAGCAAACTAGCTCCAATTGCTCTGAAATTTCTACAGCAGCAAGAGGATGATTTTTAGAGAATTTAGCAACAAGAACCAATTGATTGGATTCTCAATGCAAAAGATATGAGCAAAACAATTCTGCTCAGCCTCTAAAAATGCAAATTGCCACTATTCACCTAATTAAATTGTTTAGCAAAAATTTCTAGAAAGGTGGTGCAACTAAAATTTTTATAGTAAATCAAGCACCTCATAAGATGAACAACCCAATTAGATTCATCTCATTTGGAGCTATTATGCATGTTTTATGATTTTTCAAAGATATGAAAATGAGCACAACTAAATTGCACCCACAATTCTTTTGAAAATAGTGACATGCCTAAATCCTATTCTAACAATTTGTGCACTAATAGAGGAAGCCAACAAAGTTGGATTCACTCAAAAATAACCTACAGAGAATTACTTATGCATTTTACAAGTTAAATGAGTTTTTAATGTAACATTTAAAGTTAGTTTTGAAACCTATTTGCAAACCCATTTTCTGGAGCCGAACTGAGCTCACAACCATTTTTAGGTTAGAGCCCAGGTCAAACCAGAGCTAACACAATTTGAATCACCTCATTTGGATTTAAAATGAAATAGATATGCATTTTACAAGTTCATTACCTTTTTCAGTTTACCAAAAAGAGTTCTCTGGAATTCTAAAAACCAACACAGCGGGGGAGGACATGAGCCGTTGATCCTGGATCGGACGGCCCAAGACCTCCCGATGAAATCGCGCACTAGCGCTGCGCAGGTCCAGAGAACATGGGCTGTTGATCTTGGATCCAACGGTCCATGTCCTCCCTGCAACGCGCGTGCGAACAGAGAGGAGGTCGTGGCCGTCGATGCTGTATCCAACGGACCACAACAAATGAGGGAGGACCGGGACGGTCCAGATCAAGCGAGGGAGGTCCTCAACGGCTGAGATCTTCCAAAGGAAGATCTAAACTATCAAGATCTCCCCAAAGAAGATCTACACGGTCAAGACCTCTCGAGGGAGGTCCTGACGGTCTAGATTTTCCAAGGGAGGACCTTAATGGTCAAGATTGTCCGAGGGAGGACCTTAACGGTCAAGATCGACACAGGGAGGTCCTACACGGTTGAGATCAACACAATGAGGACCTCAAATGTTGAGATGACCTCGGGGAGGTCCTGAACGGCTTAAGATTCTAAGAGGGAGGTCTTGGACGGTCCAAAATACTCAAGGGAGGTCCTGGACTATCAAGACAAAAATGAAGAGGTCCTGGGCGGTTCAGATCCACTTGGGGGTGGTCCTGAAGGGGCAAGATCTGAAAAGGGGAGGTCCTGGACGGTCAAGGTTCACTCGGGGTGATCTGGGCGGTCGAGATCCTAAACTCCTGGCGCTTGCGCATCTTGTGCCTTGAGCAAGGAGTTAATGCACGGGACAACGAGGAGGTCCGGGCGCGCTTAAGACAACAGTAATTGCTCCTAATGATTGAGCATTTACTGCCCAAATCTATGTCCTAACGACACGCGTGGGACGAACTCGTCCGACAAAAATTCCGAGCGCAAAGAAGTGGTCATCGCCGGCGATACAGACCTCGCCGGCGACATCCAAGGGCACCACTGAGTGTGCAATAGCCTTGCGCACCTAATGGGTCCACTCTCGACGGTGGCGGTGGCCTAAATCGCCAGCGAGCCGGAGAGGAACACGGTGACCAGCACGGCCAAAATACAATAAAGCAAAAGAGCTCCGCAGCGATTCATACAGCATGTGCCCAAGCATCTAGGGACTACTTGAGGCTTACCTGGATGCTGAGGAATTGAGGAGGAGGTCGGAGGAGATGAAGACCGGTGATGGGGAAGACAATGAGCTCCACGGCCAAAAGGTGAAGTCCTCCAAGCTCCAAGCTCTAAGTCAGGCCTCCTCTGAAAATGTCCCAACTAAACAAGTTAGGACTTTGGTCACAAAGGGGAATGGCACAAATTGAAGCAATGAGAGGGAGAGGAGAGCCACTGGAACACTACCACAGAGGAGCTCCAAGCTCCAGCAATGGCGGCCAAGGGGAGGTCTGTGGTTTGAGCTCCATAGAACCGAGAGCAAGGGTGAGATGTGTAAAAGAAGCCAATGAAGACCAAGGGAAGGTCTTATAGCTCGAGGGAAAGGATGTCATGAGCCAAGGGTTAAGCTCATGGTGAGCTTAGCCCATGGCGCGATCCATGGCTTGGACAGGACGTCGAGGTGACAGAGGGGTAGGCCTGGGCATGGCCTAGAGGGTGGAAAGGCTGACACGCAATAAATGCGCGCAGGAACAGAGCCGTTGGGACAAGACATGGTGCTGACCTCCTCCACTGCCATGGCGCATGCGCGCGCCAAGCTAGGAGAAGAACAGGAGCTGCTCTCCACCGTTGGATGAGAAAGATAGGGAGGTCACAGCCCTAGGATTTGAAACGGTAAGATTTAAGTGGAAAGGAGGAGGTCACAGCCATTGGATCAAGACTGGGGAGGTCGTGACCACAAGATCATCATCGCGCGGAGGCGCGAGGAAAAGGGGAGGTCACAGCCACACGATCTCCATCGTATGGTTGCGACAAGGACGGGGAGGTCATGCGCTGAAAGGGACAGGAGGTCCTGGCCGTTGGATCTGAATCCAAAGACGCGGACCAGATGGGGAGGACTTAACGATGCACACGATACAGCCAAAGGATGTGGAGGTCATGGCCTTTGGATTTCAATCCAAGGGCACACAACATATGGGGAGGTCAGGACCGTTGGATTTACATCCAAAGGTGCTGATCAAATGAGGGAGGTCCTAGCCATTGCGCATTGCGCGATGGGAGGTCGTGGCCGTTAGATTTTGATCTGACGGCAACGAGATGAGTGGGGAGGTCATGGGCGTTGCGCATGACACAAGGGAGGTCGTGGCCGTTAGATTTTGATTTGACGGCAACACGATGAGTGGGGAGGTCTTAGCCATTGGATCTCGACCCAAAGGCGATGAGCTGAGGTGCGGGAGGTTGTGGCCCTTGGGCAAGACCTTGGAAAGGGATGGGGAGGTCCAGGCCGTGAGATTTTCATCTGATGGCGATGAGAGGATAGGGGAGGTCATGGGCGTTGGATCTGATCCAACGATTACGACCTCGACTAGGTGGGAGGTCCGATGCGCTAGTTAGCGAGGGGAGGTCATGGCCATGGATCTTTGATCCAACGGCGCAAGACCTCGCGAGGTGGGAGGTCAGGGCTGAGCTGGTTGAGGAGGAGGTCGTGGCTGTTGGATTGGATCCAATGGCTACGACCTCACGTGGGGGAAAGAGGAGGTCTGGGCTGAGCTAGGGGATGCGGTTGGGTTCAACCCATTAGGAATGGCTCAAGCCCAAGGAACAGTGCATGCAATTTAGGTTGAATTAACAGCTGAGACTTTGCAGATTTATTTGAGATAGCAAATCAACACCAAAATTTATGAAATTTTAACTGGAGCTTGCTGACTTTAGGATTAACCTTTCATAAAATTTCCAGAGGTTTTTGTGCACTGCAGTTTTCTCCAGAAATTCTTAAAGGCTGTTCTAGGGTTTGATTTACCTTCAAAAATTATCAAACAAGTTTTACAACTTATGATATTTTTCAGAGGGGTCCCACAACATCTCTAGGACCAAGGAAAAATATTTCCCAAGGGTTTGGCACAAGATTTGAGACACGTTGAATAAGGGTTGGACTTTAGTCCACAGGAGGTCTAGGTTTTTGAACTCCACAACTTTTGATAAGGATTATAGAGGAGTTCAAGAGTTTCAAGATGTGAGAAAAAATTTTAATTTCTACACATTTTCTTAAATTTGAAACACACACCTATTTACTTATTTGGGATGTTACATGAATGGAACTGATATCTGTGTGAGAATGAATGAAACCTTCGGGTACTATTCTCCACTAGAGGTGGACAGAACATTCGCTACTATTATACAAAAACATTGAATTTCATTAAAACTTGGTTTAGTCAAAATGCTAGGTCTCAGGATTTGCATACTATCTAATCTATTTCAACATTGGTTTGATGCAAATGAAAGAACCACAAGCCATTCCTTTGATCAGCCTTTCATATTATATAATTGCATTCTGTGTGTTTGCTCACTGAGTTCGGCTGCGTACTCACACTAGCTCAATATTACATTCAGTAAGTGAGTAAAGAAGACTTTGTAGTACTTAAGTGTGATCGTCAAGACTAAAAATCGAGAAGGCCAAGGACTAGGTCGCGGCCCCAGTCGATTGCTTGTGGGTATATCCTTAGGGTCCCACCTATTATGTTTTAATTGTGCTTCTGCTGCTGTTCTTTAATGGTATTTGGTCTGGCCGGCCATTCTACAAGTCAAAAGACGTAAGGTATAATTACGCTTTGTTATTATTATGCAATAGCTTTCCGTTTACAAGATATGTGTTTGATATTCAATGATGTAACTCTGTGCACTAGCTACTGATCTAGGGACTAGTGCTGGTATATACAAAGGGTTCCAAATTACAAATTCGGGGTCTGACATGAACCACCTTGAGTCTCGGTCGTGTGGTGTGAACACCCAGAGTCAATGAGCCATGTGCTCATCCCCCTTCTGTGGCAATCCTGAAATCAAGGCACAAAAGATGTATGTGTCTCAATACTAGGGATAGTGATAAAATATCTGGAAATCTAGTACTAAGACACGTGCCGTCCAGAAGCATATGAGTCATGGTTGTTAGCCTTAAACCTATTTATCAGTCTAGCATCAAATACATTCATGAAAGCATTAGTTGCAACCTGTCTAGGAGCACGACACTGAGCATATCTAGGATAAGACTAAAATCCTAGTCCAAATTATTTCCTCTCAACATGAAAATGCTCTCTCATAAACGCTCCAGACTGAGACATAGGTATTCTATCAAGGTTCTTCTTAACATGCTTAAGCCTACGCTAACTAAACTCAATCAAATGTAGATCCCTCCTGCAATAGGTGCATTGGTACTTGGCACCACTGGAAGAAGTACCATGTGAATCTAAGTTCATTTGAGCAAAGCCTCTAGATTTAAACAACATCTTAGTAGGTTGGGTTTTGAATTCAACTAGCTCATTTTCAAGCATTTAAATGACATTTGGCTTAGTTTTATCCCTAGCAGAATTATACCCTAACCCTTTCTTTCCAATAGGAGTTTTGGACTTGTCTAGAATCATGTTAAGTTGCTTCTTACCCTTAGAGAATTTTTCAAGAGTATCCTTAAGGTAAGTATTCTCAATTGAAATTTTAGAACATGATTCACAAATTTTACCCTTGATAACTCTAGCATATTTTTCTTTATGCACAACAAATTCAAATTTGATAGCTTCACATGAAGCATAAGATGCATTATCAATTTTGCTCTTTTATTTCTCAAATTTGATTCTAAATGTTTCTTGCATATTATCAATGTCATGCTTACGTTCAGTGCAAAATGCACAAGCAATAGAATCATGTTTAAGAGCCACCAACTTGCTAGTTTCCAAGCATTCTCACGAGGACTGGATTTAAACTCAATCATCTCATTCCTAACATTTTCAAGTTGATTCAAAGCAATGTCATGAGCATGTTTCAGTTTGTCAAGTTCAGCATGAAAAACATGGCAAGAAGAACATTCATCACTATCAAGGTCCTTAGCATTAACAAGTTCAAGAGTCAAGTTTTCAACCTAAGAATCTAAGTCCTTAGCCCTAGCCATAATTTTCTTAAGCACTTTATCTTGACTAAACAATTGATCATACAACATGTCATATTGCACGGAGAGCTCATCGTATGAGAGAAGCACATACCGGTCAAGTCCATGCCCTTATCCTTGTTCTTCTATTGAGGGATCTCCACCTCCTTGTCTTCCTTGCTCTCGGAGTCCACATCACTCATGGAATAATCTCCAAAAGTGGCAAGTACCTGATGAGCAGCCTTCTTGAGCTTGAAGGCATCAAACTTGGTCCTGTGTCCTTGAGGCTTCTTCCATGAGCCTTTCTCCTGCTTGTACTTACCATTGCCCCTTAGCTTAGGATAGTTTGCCCGAATGTGATTTAGCTCACCACACTCGTAACAAGTCATCGGACCACCCCTCTTCTTGCTCCTTACATTGTTGTAGGTTCGGATGAATTTTCTAGCTAAGAGGGCTAACTCTAGCTTGGGAATGGATTCAAGCTCCTCCTCACTGATTGTAGAAAGACATGCAAAAGAGAAACTTGAAAACTCAAGAGAACCACCATCATGAGCTTTCCTCAAGGGATCAGCTATCAATGACATGTTTTCCTTCTTGGTCTTGCCAATCATTTTATCTCATGAGTCTTGAGCTTGCTGTATAGCAACTCAAAGGTGAGATCGTTCAAGTTGATATTCTCCTCAATAGCGGTAGCTTTTATTTCCCACTCATTGGAGTTTACGGCAGCCAAGAGATGAGTGGCATTCTCTAACTGAGAGTACTCAATCTCTACAACTCTCGGATGATCGAGCACCTTGTTGAAACAAATAAACATGTCATCGATGCTCTCTCTAGGAAGCATCTCAAATTTGTTGTAGTATCTCTTGTAGACTATTTAGCACACTTGCTTGATTTGAGAAGAGTCCTCATGATAGGTCTCAAGAGTGTGCCAAATCTCAAGATGAAAAATCTTGTCATACTCATTTTACCAAGCCCAGCATATAGAAAGTTCTTTGCCCTATGGTTGTTAGCCAAGCGGCCGTTGAAGCGGGCATAGTAACCTCGGGTAGAACCAAAGGATCCTCAACGATCTTCTATATGGATTGACTTTCGCTCTGAAGGTAGACGCGCATCCTATTCTTCCAATATACATAGTCGAGCTCATCGAAGATATGTGGCTTGGTACAGGACTTGTACGTCGCCATGTTCATCGATCAGTTAAGATCAAGTATGAACTAATAGGGCTCTGATACCACTTGTTGGATTGTGTTAGCGACTAGAGGGGGGGTTGAATAGGAGCCCACTTTTTCCCTTATGGAATTCTACTCCATTTTCACTCCAATTGCTATGTGAAGCTATAAAGATCAAGGTCTCCAAATCACAGCTGAAGAATAGAGCTGAAACCAAGAAACACAACCTTCAACCACCCTCGATCGGTATGACTATCAAGGAGTCGGCGGACTGACCGCTTGGCCATTTTGATCGCTATTAGGGCTGGCCTGACTGGACCCTCAGGGTGACAACAAAATCAACACTATTTTGGATCCACAAAAAGACATAACTTTTGATCTAGAGATCTAAATCTCTTGAGATTTCAGACATAGCTTAACAAGAAGGTGAGGAACCTATTCCAATTGAAGATCGAGATGACCATAGCCATGGTTCCATGAATTTCTTGATTGAGTGCAAGAGAACTCAAAACCAAGTGAAAACCTAAACTTGTTCCAAAGGCTTGCTAGGATGAAAGACGATCAAGATGACTTTAGATCAACTTCGATAAGTCCTAGCAAGCTTGATCATAGCCAAAGACCAAGGCAAAATCCTTAAAACATAACAACCCAAAAACTCAAGAAGGACAACAAGAACAAGAGACAACTCATCTTTGCACGAATGGATTGAATTGATATTGAGGAATAGAAGGTTTATAGTCACTCCACCATGGAGGACAAAAGCTCACTCATGAGCACCCAATCCCACAAATCTTCTCTCAATATAGCTCTCAAACCCTAGCCTCCTCTATTCTCTCCTCTTTCCATAAATCTCAAATTAGGGTTTCTAGGCTTGGTCGGTGTGCAAATCCTGCACCACCCCTTATATAGTGGATGCAAGGTCTAGAGTGAAACTTTATTAGGCACCTATTAAGCCCACACACAAATGAGTCTCACACTCACGCACGCTTCTCAAATAGGATGACAATCTAGCGCTCCCAAATCTGTCTCTTCGTGATCTTGTCCTCCTCATGACCTAATACTTTTCTCCTTTCTGCCGTCATGCGTCGCGGTTTCTCCAAGGTCACCAACCCGATATTTTGATGAAAATACCAAAATACCCCTTCTCGATCCTTCCATCCTTGACTGAGTCCAATCTCGTGAAACAATCTTATGCTTCGCCACGTGTAGGTTCATTAATGGATTTCCTCATGCCAGCAAGTCTCCACCATCCGTCTCCCACCGGACCTCATCAACACTTGTATTGGCCCAAGCAACTCGATGCAACCAGTTGCACCAAACTTCTTGTTCTCGTTGTTCTTGCCCATCTTGCACCTTGCTTGAGACCAATCACCTCATCCAGCATCCTTGATCATTCTAGACCCTGATTTCACCAAACCAAGTCTCGATCATCCTCGCCGTTAACTGTAGTTGACTCTAAGCTTCCTTGCACAATAATAGACAATTAAATTGATTTCGGGTACAAGTTCTTCGCAACTTGACCCACATTAGCAAAAACATGCATCATGCAATAGATATGCATCAATTATGTGACTTTGTCCGATTCAAAAAATTTAGCATAGCTCATTGTGCCTAAACTGCCATGGCCGATCAGACCGACAGCTCTTGGCCAAACACCCTGTCAACCACTGGTCGGTCTGACCGTGCTCCCTAGTAAAGGGACCAGTATGATCGCCGCTGGTCTAACCGCCATGAAGTGGCTGGTCAGACCGCTTTCCAAAAACCTGAAAATATCCCTATAAGGACTTTTGAGTTAATCTCTATCTAGTTTGGCCTCTAGTTTCTATTTTCAATGGTAACTGGTGCAAACACATTCATAGACACTCCCACACAAGTGTTTGGTGCCCATTTTGACAACTTTTACACGGCCGATCAGATCGCCTAATGTGTGACAGCAATCCGACAATTTGCAAAACTGAGAGTTCATTCCTCAAACTCCTCGACAACGATGTCAATTATTCATCACCTAGATTAGGACCAAACCATATGGTTCCTACATTTACAATCTCACATGTTGAGTTGCATCTTTGATTCTTCTCTTGTCACCTTCATAGCAAATGTAGTACTTTTCTCCAAGCATGTCAAACATAGAAGGAAGTTTCTTTTTTAGACAATTTGCATTAATTATTTTTTGACTGAACTTGGAGATGGAGCTTGGCACTCATCGAGGGAGCATGATGTTGGGGATGGTGCTTGAGAGAATAAGTTGCTTGTATGATGATCACAGGATGCCAAAGATGTCTGATGGAAAGCCGTTGTAGGTGAAAATACAAGTGTTTTTGTGGGGGGACGATGCCCTACATGTGAGAAGGACCGGTTCCTTTGGGTTTTTTTTCTTTTCTTTTTTTTCGCGTTCAAGGCTTGCCTCTATTATTGACATTCAAATTGTTGCCACCACAATCCTCCCTTGATCACCATTGTAGCCAATCACTTTGCCACACTTTGCAAATAGTTGCAACAATGTGCTTCTATAGCTCGTTGTCATGCATGCCACTGTAGGATGTTGGATCGGAGAAAGTTGGGAGCTTGATGTGAATGATAGGGATATGTAGGTGTACTCTAATTTTGCACCTCTCAAACCTCAAAACATATTCTAGAGGTAAACAGATGAGTATTTTTTTAAAAAAAAATACATTTTTAAAAGGATTACATAAATAAATAGTCGAAAAAGAAAATTACAAAACTATCGTTAATTCAATTGGCGACATGGATCTAAATTGCCGACAGGGCCCTGTTCCATGGGCGACAGGGTCCTTGTTAACAATTGAAATGGCGACAGCTCCCTGTCATGAGGGGTCTAGTTTTATAAAAAAAAAAATCGACTATTTATTTTTGTATTTTTAAAAAAATGTATTTTTAAAAAAATCAAGGGTTGTGCATATGCAATAGTTTTTTTATTTATTTCACACAGTACCACTATTGCATGTGTTGTAATATCAACAAAAGTACTAACAATAGTAGGCACCCCTGTCAAATGTTAGACCAAACTGTCAAACAAACCCAATTTGCTCTTGTGCTGGTTGGGTTAGGCCTAGGGATGGCAATTGTGCCCGATTACCCGCGTGCCCGCGGACGAATACCCTAATGGAGGTGGGTATGGGCGTCTTTCTTTGCCCATGGGCATAAAAACGGGCACAATTTCTTACCCATCGGGTAAACGGGCGCGGGCATGGGTAAGCTCCACCGTGCGTCCGCTTCGCCTGACATCCATCATCTAGTCCGACAGTGGGACCGAACAAGCCATCAGATAATATAAAACCTCGCTCGGCTCGGTCAAGCTAGTCCAGTTCCCAGCCTCCCAGCCGCCAGAGCCAGACCGCGCCTCCCCGAGTGCCTTCTTCCTCCCCCAGTCCCTAAATCTCCCGGCCAACCGCGCCTCTCGTCCCCGATCTTCCTCCTCCCGCTGGTCGCCTCCTCCCGCCTGGCCTCCTCAACACCGGCTCGACTTCCTCCTCCCGGCCAGCCGCCCGGCCACTACCTTTCCCCATTTCCTCTCAAGTCTCAAACCCTAGCAAGTGAACACACGATGGAGGCGGCGACTGGTGAGTGAGCCTCAGATTCGTCTCCTCGGGCCTCGGCGACGTCGGCCCCGGCGAATGCGTCGACTTCCCCTCTCACCGGCCCCCCTGCAACCTCCTCCCATGGCGATTTCCTCCCCTCGGCGATCTCATCCCTTGGTGACCTTGTCCTCTCTTAAGACGAGCTTGGAGGTCTTCCCATGGCGATTTGCCTCTGCCCCCCCTCGTTCTTTGGCAGATCTGTCAGTGTGATGATGGGTGTATCCTTGAGATCTGTGTTGTTGGAGGTACAAATTGGTGGTAGAAATATTTTGGAGTGTTCATACAAGTGAAAATTGGATCGATGTTTGTAGGTCTGTGATGTCATTTCTCCCCCAAGTAGCATTAGAAGTGGATGCAATAGAAGAAGTGAAAACTGGATGTTGATTCATATGAGCCATATACTTGCAGTGCATTCTTCATCTGTTGGATCTGGCGCTTTGTGTGTAATTCTGCAATCTCTTTTACTTGTGGACAAGAATGCTAACAATTGCAGGCTATGGCTTCTATAATATTGAGCAAATGTTACCTGATGAGTAGATGTCAGTAGCTTGTTTTGAACCAGATTTTTGCTAGTATCATACATTCATATATCATACATGCTAGCTGTTGTTTTCTCGTTTCTTTGTAGTGTATTCACGATTTTGTCTCAAATGAACAAATGTCAACCTTTTGTTCGGTTGATTGTAGTGTTGTCACTATCTGTTCAATATGCTGTCAAGCTAGGAGGCCTTGCTCGCTGGCAAGTTACCAGTTGCAGCTATTTGTTTGTTACTGTTATTACATCACTGTTATTGAGTCAACTTAAGTTCTGCATGGTCCATTGTAACATCTTTTGATTTGTGTTAGCTGCTGCTACATTTTTTGATTTGTGGTAGTGATGTGTGAATTGAAATGAATGTGTGCATTGTTTATGGGTGATGAGCATGCCAGCAAGCGATGATGGTACCCACGGCGGCAAGCATTGTTCATGGGTAACGGGCATGCCATGAGGCGACGGCACCATGCGGCGGGTATGGGCGAGGTTTTCCGCCCGTCATCTTTCGCGGGTATGCCCGTGGGGGGAAATCGGAGTCGCGGGCATGGGTATGGACGAGCACTACCCGTACCCACCGCGCCCGATTGCCATCCCTAGTTAGGCCTAGGCCCAATGTGCTAGCTGGATCGAGCCCTAATTAACTAGGCCACGAATTTTTAAAAAAATAATATTAATTTAAAATATAATTACAAAAATAAATAGTAAAAAAAACAATTACAAAACTAGATCCCTGTCACCAATTAGAATGGCGACACTCCTAGCCCCTAGCAATAGGGTACCTAGAGCTCCCTGTTCAAGCAGTTGTGCAACTAGAATCAACAGCGAAAATTTGAAGCACTCTGGAAGATTCTAGATAAGTGAATACAAACGCACAGAAGGGAGGCAACGAAAAGGACTGCCCCAAACGCTGACCAGACCCCCGAAGCATTGCCACAGCTATCCACAGATTGTCCTAGTATGGCGAGGAAGACGGGGGGCGCAGGTGAAATGCTTCTCGGACTGGATTGAGCACGAGCATAAGGAGAAGTGATCGCTGCTACATGACAGGGGTGGTGCCAGATATGGTGTCATGACCACCAATCTAGCCAAGGTGTACAATTAGGTCATGTGTGGTGCCAAGTGCCTCCCTTTGGTTGGTATTGTGGAGGCAATTCTCTACGGTACCACAAATTACTTTGTTGATAGAAGCAGCAGCACATCACTAGCCATGGGAAATGACAGAGTTCTCTACCCCGCCATGATCACCAAGTAGATGGAGGAGAAGAGCAAGAAGGATGAGATGCACCGGGCATTCAAGATGGGCAAATGGAGCTTCGTTTCGAGATCATGTACAGGGAAAAAGGACGCAGTGGATGAACCGCGAGAGGATCACCCACGAGTGCACGCTACACTGTGCTAGTTGTGTATGCACCTGCAACAAGCCCCTTCTTCTGCATAGGCCCTGCTCTCATGTCATAGCCGCATGTACGACAGTGGCGCAACATCTCGGTCAGTACCTCTCTGACTATTTCAACAAGGAGGAGGTGATGCAAACCTGGAGTGTAGAGATGTATGGTTACGCTGTGGTTGGCTATTTCACTAGCCATCTGACCTAAGACCAACTTATCTGGACCGCAGATATTGATAGACTTAAGAGAAAGGTTGGCCGGCGACAGGTACGACGCATAAAGAACAACATGGACGAAGGAGAAGCCAGATATCGTACGAAGAAGTACTCCATTTGTAGGGAGTCTGGGCACACCTTCAAGAAATACCCTACGATAAATCTACAAGACGAAGAAGACATTGGTAGCTCGGACATCGCCGCGAGGACCTCATCCGACCGCTCCACTCGAGGCGGTCCACATAGCGACGTTGAGGTCGTGTCCATTGGAAAGGTTCATCCAGTTGAAGTATGTGGTGTCCAATGATTTGTAAGATCACCTTGATTTGTAAAAAAACTAGGTGTTATGACGTTGTGCTGAATATTATGTAATGTTATTGTGATTTGTCGACCAAAAATATGCTCCAAAATAGTCTGTAGAAATTTTGATTTGTCGACAAAAAATGCTATGACGTTATGCTCCGAAATAGTCAGTAGAAAGTGTGATCTGTCGATAAAATATTTGCTCGGAAATACTCAGCACAAAAGGAGTGGAGATAAATTAAAAAAATTAATGGTTCTCTAAGTTTTTTTTAAAAGACCTGTTGCCGTTAGAATTGGCAACAGACCCTATCGCCAATTCAAGTAGCGACAAAGAGCTCTGGGTTCCCTATCGCCAATTGGAATAGCGACAGGCTCCTAGTTTTGTAGTTGTTTTTTTCGACTATTTATTTTTGTAATTATCTTTTTAATTAATATTATTTTTTAAAAAAATCACTAGGCAGTCCCATTTTGGTTGGAAATCAGAACCGTATCGAGCTGGCTTGGATGGTCTCGGCTCTCGACCCAACAAAAGTCACTTGTGGGTTTTAATTTTCGATGCTCTTCACCCGTCATCGCAGCCAGCAAGCCCGTCCGTGCCTTCAATCTACGCTTCCGTCCGGCCTAGTACGTATTTCCATTGGGGGCGCTTTCCCGTGCGTTTTTCTATGTGAGCACCACCAATAGCTCACCATTCTATTCAACTCTGCAGTCTTGTTTACTAGTAAGCAGTAGTAGACAATGGCAGGGATGCGACTACTTCTTCCTTCTCCTCCTTCCTCCTCTGCAGCCCACGCATAATTTAAGCCATGCATTATTGAATGCATGGCATGTATACATGGCCGTATATAATAACTGTATAAATAAGCTTTGGTCGTCGTGTTCCATTCCAGCACAGCTCAGAGAGTCGTCGCCGCCACGTTCTTGCGTCCCAACAGCAAAGACAGGAGCGACGTCAATGTTCTCGCATTTCTTGTAGACCCCCATATCTCAGCTTCCTCTTCCTCTTCCTGCACACCTCTGTCTTTTCTTGACAATCGCAATGCAGCATGAGAATTGATCAGCATTGCTCGGTCTTATCGGTTCGTTGCGAGGCAGGCGCCGCGCGTTCGGTTCTTGCTCTGATCTGTGGAGGTGGTAGCTTCTTGTGTGATCTAAGGTACGGTTCATGTGCATATGTTCATAGTTGTTGTTTGTTCTTGGTTTGAGGAACTATGGACATCTTGGGGGTGTCTAATTTAAGAAAACTGGAATGCCTATTCTCTTTACATGCTTTATCATGTTTACGCGAAATCATTTGTTTTTGGCCCAAAAATTTCTTGCAATAAATACCTTGTTCTTTTCTTTCTGGACCCTAAAATGCTCCCATAGTTTCTTCTGAAGCAAAGGAAGTTTCCATGCAATTAGTTCTCCTCTTAACGAACTGGAAGAATCTTTTACTTTGGAACATGGATTTTTTTTAAGCAGAAGACGTGTTGTGATCTGTAGAATTGGAAGATTTGTCAAAGGTCTTATCTTGGGGAGGTTTTGTTTATTAGAGTTTGGTTTGTCCTTTTAACCCCACATGATTCGATGCAAACATGATAAATAATGTTAAAAAAGGCATTTCTACTTATTTGTCACCTCTCTTTTAAATTAGTCTTCAGTATTCTTGCATGATGTTGCTTCAGATTATAAGTTATTGGAAGCCATTTGTCTCCTCTCTTTAGTCTAAGGAGTTGACTCCAAATTGATCAAGATTTCGAATCCATGCAAATTAATGACATAATGCTTTTTGAACAATTTGGTGCTAATCGCTTCCCTCCACTCTCAAATCATGCAGTAGTATACAATGAGAACTCTGCTCCAAGTTCAAACCGGTGGTGGTGGTGCTGCAGCCGCCGGATCGCTAGAGAGGAGTCATCGGCGAGATCGTCGTCGAAACGTCAACGACAAACAGATCACTGCTGCGGGGAGTCCCGATTCACTACCCGATGCTGAGTGAGTTGAATTACAGCCTGTGGGCAGTAAAGATGAAGATCATCCTCCGATCTCTTGGCGTCTGGGCAGCAATTGAAGGCACTACATCGGTTGAGCAGGAGATCGATCAAGGTGCGCTTGCTGCGATTTCACAATCTGTACCAGATGCGGTACTGATGGCAATTGCTGACAAGGAAACGGCAAAAACTGCTTGGAGTGCAATCCGAGAAATACATGTTGGTGAGGATCGAGTCAAGAAAGCAAGAGTGCAAGCCTTGAAACGACAGTTTGATCGGCTGATCATGGAGGATTCTGAAACTGTGACTGCATTTTCTCAGAAGCTCTCCACACTGGTTGGGGAGATTCGATCTCTCGGTACTGATATGCAAGATAGCACTATGGTTGAGAAACTCTTTGGTGCCGTCCCTGATCATTTTCTACCAATTGTTGGCACAATTGAGCAATGGGGTGACATGACCACTATGACATTCGCAGGCCATCGGTCGTCTGAGGGCTTTCGAGGAAAGCTTGAAAGGAGACGATCCGAGAAGACAGAGAATAGAGGTGATCACTGATGTTCACGCTGGTCGCAATGGGAATCACTTGGTAGGAGAAGAAAAGAAGGCCGATGAAGAAGGCCATGGCGATTGGCAAGGGGAGGCCAAAGTCAATTACAAGGTCTTTGGTTCAAGACAATACAAGAAAGGTGACAAATCAAGTGTCAAATGTTTCAATTGCAATGGCTTTGGTCATTATGCCATGAGAATGCCTAAGCCAAATAAATCAAAAATCAAATGTTTCAACCGCAATGTCTATGGACACTATGCATCGAAATGTAGAAAACCAAAAGGGAAAGAGCAAACTTTGTTGAGAAACCAATGGAGGAAGATCCAACTCTACTCTTAATCGAAGCTTGTGGCAATCGGCAAAACACCAAGAGACTTACCAACAGCTCTTACTAAATGAAGATAAGGTGTGGCGAAATTCAAGTCTAGCAAGAAGGAAGGTGATTGCCGCTGGTATTTGGATACAAAAAGCGAGCAATCATATGACCGGTGACAAATCAGTCTTTGCTGAGATTGATGAATCAGTTGGAGGCTCAGTAAGATTTGGAGATGGTTCGTTTGTGGAAATATGTGGCCGAGGGAATCTGATATTTGAGTGCAAAAATCTGGAACATAAACTACTCACGGACGTATACTATATCCCTCGACTAAAAAGCAGTATATTGAGTCTCGGTCAATTGGATGAAGGTGGCTGCAAGATAATGATTGCTGGAGGAAATCTGACAATTCACGATGGTGAACAGAGAATGATAGCCAATGTGCAGAGATCGGGGAACAGGTTATATGTTTTGGAACTGCACCTGACAAAACCGATATGCCTGCTATCTGAAGATAACGGTGAAGCTTGGCTTTGGCATAAGAGATATGGACATTTGAATTTCCGAGCTTTGGAAAGTATGTCACAGAAGGGGATGGTAGTAGGACTACCAAAGATTGATCATATTGAACAAATTTGTGAAGGCTGTCTTGTTGGTAAGCAGAAGAGAAAGCCATTTCCTCAGAAATCACTATTTCGGGCAGATAATTTGCTTGAATTGGTTCATGGGGATTTATGTGGCCCAATCTCACCAGAAACTCCCGGGGGAAATCGGTATTTTCTGCTGATGGTAGATGATTGCTCTAGATACATGTGGATAGTTCTATTAAAGGAAAAGAGTCAAGCTTTTGGTGCATTCATGAAAATCAAGACAAGAACAGAGGTGGAAACTAATCTCAAATCAAGGCTTTTAGAATGCACTGTGGGGAGTTCCATTCAAAGGAGTTTGAGTCGTTTTGTGAAGATCAAGGTGTAAGGAGGTTTACCACAGCTCCATATACACCACAGCAGAACGGGGTGGTTGAGAGACGTAATCAGACAGTGGTTGCTATGGCTCGGAGTTTACTGAAAGATAAGAAGATGCCGGCATATTTTTGGGGAGAAGCAGTGACCACCGCAGTTTATTTGTTGAATCGAGCATTCACAAAAAGTATTCAGGGAAAGACACCGTATGAGGTCTGGCACAAGAAGAAACCAAACATAAGTCATCTAAGAACGTTTGGATGCATTGCTCATGTGAAAACTGCTCTTCCTCACTTGTCGAAACTGCAAGATAGAAGCAAAGCAATGATTTTTATTGGATATGAGCCGGGATCCAAAGCATATAGATGTTATGATACAAATACTCAAAGACTTCATATCAGCCGTGATATTGTTTTTGATGAGAGCAAGCACTGGAATTGGAATTCTGAACAGTCGCAAGGAAAATTACAAGAGAGTGATATGGGGACTTTCACTGTAGTCTATCAAACTCCTGTTAGAATCGATGACAGGGACATAACCGAAGGAACTTATGGAAACTTTGAAACTATGGATCCTCAGGTTAATAGTCCTAGTACTCCCGAGTCACAAGTGTTTGAAATACCAGGTATTACTCATTCCTTACCAACTGAATTAGACTACTCTTCAGATCTGGACTCATCCACAGAACAGATAAACCGATTCAGAAATTTGAAGGATATCTATGATGAAACCGAACCAATGGAATCTCGGTTTTTCGGCTATGTGTTTGCTTGCTTTGGAGGAGCCAACATGCTTTGAAGAAGGCAGTGAAAGAACCTAATTGGAGAAATGCAATTGAAGAAGAGATGAAATCTATTCGGGAAAATGAGACATGGGAATTAGTAAAACCACCAGCAGACCGAAAGCCCATAGGTATGAAGTGGATTTTTAAGCTCAAGAAAGACAGCAAAGGGAATATTATCAAATATAAAGCACGTTTGGTAGTAAAGGGTTATGCTCAAAAACAAGGAGTTGACTTTGATGAAGTGTTTGCTCCGGTGGCCAGATTAGAAACTGTTCGATTACTCTTAGCTCTAGCAGCTCATGAAGGATGGGAGGTGCACCATATGGATGTTAAGTCGGCATTTCTTAATGGAGATCTAGCCGAAGAAGTATATGTTCAACAACCACCAGGATATATTAAAAGGGGATTTGAACAGTATGTGTTGAGGCTTAAGAAAGCATTATATGGGCTACGACAGGCACCTCGAGCATGGAATTTGAAACTGGATAGATCACTTATGTCACTGGGCTTTAAGAAAAGTCTTATTGAACATGCTGTATACAAGAGAGTGGCTGAAAACAAAATTCTAATAGTTGGTGTATATGTTGATGACTTGATCATTACTGGATCAAACATCAAAGACATAATTGAGTTCAAGGACCAAATGAGGAAAGTATTCAAAATGAGTGACCTTGGACCATTGAGTTACTATTTGGGAATTGAGGTGAAGCAAGGAGAAGGATCCATCTCAATCTGCCAAACAAAGTTATGCAACCAAAATATTATCTTTATCGTGCATGATTGATTGTAATCCTTGTCAAAGTCCCATGGAGAGTCATCTGAAATTAAGTAAAAACTATTTGTTTTAGTTTTATGTTTTGGTCAACGCAGCAAACCCCGTGGCGACCTCGGGCAGCACTCCTCCTCCCTCCTCGACGTTGCCGTCGACTGGCGTTTCGCCGCCGCCGCCCGACTCTTCTTCCACTCCTCCTTCTCCTTCGTCGTCCTCCGCTCCGCCACCGCCTTCTCCGTCATCTCCGACTCCGCCGCCGCCTTCCCCGTCATCTCCGACTCCGCCGCCGCCTTCCCCGCCATCTCCGACTCCGCCGACGACTTCCCCGTCATCTCCGACTCCGCCGCCGCCTTCTCCTTCATCGCCACCGCCATCACCGCCACTTGCACCGCCTCCTTCACCGGTTGCCACTGCCCGTCCGCCACCGGTAGCGTCACCTCCCCCTCCACCAACCGTATTGCCTCCCCCACCACCGTCCCCAGTGCCGACGTCCGCTTCCCCGCCTACCACCACCGCCGCACCTCCCCCACCGGACAATGCCGCACCCCCGCCTTCCTCCATGCAGGCGCCACCACCGCCGTCCGCTCGCTCGCCGCGGTCACATGCCACGCCGCCTTCTTCGAGCGCGGCTCCTTCACCAATGGCCGCGCCGCCCACACCGTCTCCAGTGGACGCCAAACCACCGCCATGGCACTCTGTCGTGGCTTCTGCCCCGCCTCCGCCAACCGGGACGAGCTCACCGGCCACGGCGCACTCGCCTCCGGCTGCCGCTGTAACACCTCCGGCAGTGGATAGCAGCGTGCCTGCACCGCCCAACGGTGGCGGGCTGAGCTCCGGCGCCACGGCAGCCGTCGCGGTCCTGGTGGTGATCGCCTTCCTCGGGTTCGCCGGTGTGTTTGTCTGCCTGTCGAAGCGGCGGAAGCGGAAGCACGCCGACCGGTACTACCCCGGCTTCGTTGTGCCGTCCTACACGCCGCAGCATATGTCCGGCGAGGCGCCGTTCCTGCGCGCCCCATCGGCGCCGGGGTCGATGAACTTCAGCATGGGCGGCAGCCAGGGCATGTCGCCGACGACGAGCCAGGCGTACGGGCATCAGCACCAGAACCAGCACCAGCAGCTGTTCGCGTCGGCGAACTACAGCAGCACGACGGGGAGCCAGGGGCCGGCGAGGAGCGTGGCGGCGTCGGGAGACCTGAGCGTGGGCAACACAAAAGCGTTCACGTTCGACGAGCTGTACGACATCACCGGCGGGTTTGCGCGCGACAACATCCTCGGCGAGGGCGGGTTCGGGTGTGTGTTCAAGGGGACGCTCGCCGACGGCAAGGTGGTCGCCGTGAAGCAGCTCAAGGGCGGGGGCGGGCAGGGCGAGCGCGAGTTCCAGGCCGAGGTGGAGATCATCAGCCGCGTCCACCACCGCCACCTCGTCTCCCTCGTCGGCTACTGCATCGCCGAGGACCACCGCCTCCTCGTCTACGACTTCGTCTCGAACGACACGCTGCACCACCACCTCCATGGTAGCTCACTTCTTGTAAATTCTTACGGCTTTTGCGGTTTAGCTTCTTTACTTATGGTCGCTTAATGGGTTGGTTTTGCGGTTTTGTTAAACAACATTCAACTGTTTTATTTTGTCAAAATAGTCGAATTTTCATCCATCCGATATGCTTTGAGATTTGCATTTCTTCTTTCAAATTAATTGGGTCCAAATTTATTATGATATTTTCTCCAAGCATAACAGGTTCATCACATTGTCGTATTTTGTTGGTATAAAATTTCATTTTTTTGTCTTTGTTTTTGCTCAATCTCTCAAAGTATACGTTAGATTTTGAATCATGTGATGCAAATATGAGTTATTAAGACTTTTGAGAATATTTACGGTGACCTAGAAAAAAATTACATAATTAAATTACTGTAATTTATGTATAATGAAGTTATAAATAAACTAAAATTTGACTATTTTAGGCTGAGAAAGCGGTCGAATCTTGTATAGATAGATCTTTTTGCTAAACAATATTTGTGTGTATGAATCACTTATGTTTGTGTGTTGCAGGGAGGGGAAGGCCGGTGATGGACTGGCCGACGAGGGTCAGGATTGTGGCGGGTTCAGCGCGCGGATTGGCCTACCTACATGAGGATTGTAAGCTGGATTCTGCCTGGGGTTCAGTTTGGTTATTTCAGTGTTTGTTCTGTTGGAATTGAAGCTTAAATCTTGTGCGTGTCTTTTCTCTCTCTTTTATTCATTGTTGTTACAGGTCATCCAAGGATCATCCACAGGGACATCAAGTCATCAAACATCCTGCTTGATGACAACTTTGAAGCTCAGGTTTGTTCTTGATGCAAAACTGCCATCTTTCTGAACAAATCAACTGCTGTGGATGGTATGTGCTGTTCCTGACGAGACCTGAATGCTGTGTTCATGAGCCAGGTTGCGGACTTCGGGCTTGCCAGGCTAGCTGAGAACGACGTCACTCACGTCTCGACGCGTGTGATGGGCACATTCGGGTAATGCATCTCTCCAGTTCTACCTCAATCATTCATATCAGCAAGTAGAAAAATTAAGAATAAATCATTCTTTATTTCTTCTGCATCCAGGTACTTGGCTCCAGAATATGCATCGACTGGGAAGCTGACAGAGAAATCAGACGTGTTCTCCTTCGGCGTCGTGCTTCTGGAGCTCATCACTGGTCGGAAGCCCGTTGATTCATCCCGTCCCGTCGGCGACGAGAGCCTCGTGGAGTGGGTAAGCTCTTGCACTAGTACCACCAATACCATAAAATATCTGAAGTTTCCCTTCTCACCTGCACAACTGCACTGTCGTTTTGGTCACTGACGACATGCTATTCCTAATCATACTCCTCTTGCAGTCGAGGCCACTGCTAAACCAAGCAATCGAGAACCAGGAGTTTGATGAGCTAGTTGACCCTCGCCTTAATGGGAACTACGACGAGGTTGAGATGTTCCGGGTGATTGAGGCGGCTGCAGCGTGCATCCGGCACTCGGCTGCCAGGAGGCCCAAGATGGGGCAGGTACTGACGATACCTACTCTCACTGTAGCAATCCGGCAAATTGAAATTATACACTATGCACATCTTCAATGCATCACATGTCATTCACGGCCACTGATTTCCCGGCCTATTTTCAGGTTGTCAGAGTCCTCGACAGCCTGACCGACGTTGATCTAAGCAATGGCGTACAACCAGGGAAGAGCCAGATGTTCAACGTTGCAAACACTGCGGACATCAGGCAGTTCCAGAGGATGGCGTTCGGTAGCCAGGATTTCAGCTCGGAGTACAACCAATCCAGGTCCAGCATGGGCAACAGGAGGGATTTCTAGTTTAAAAGAGGAGGGAAAATTATGTCACTGCAAATATTCCGGATCCCTAATCTATTATCGCAAAATAACATCTCCTTTACATACGACTACAAAATCGAGACATTGACCTTATTTGTCATTGTTGACTAGTACCTAGGAACATTTTTTCCTTGTTTGGGTGATCTTGTTTTTGTTGATATCTTTATTCTTTATTGTTCTTTCACTATCTTACGGTTTATCTGTTTCTTTGATGTGTACATTGACAGAACATACACACACGATAATGTATTGTTAGCTATTCTGGATGAGGTTTTTGGTTTCTTCTCAAATTGGTACCAGATTTTTTCCGAAAATATCAGATTGATTTCCAATTTATGACATCTACCAGCTCCTTATCTTTCTATTGCTCCATATCATCCTTCAAAAAGAGGTCCTCCCTATTTACAAGTCATATCAGTTTGTTGCAAAAAAAAAAAGGGTTCAGAAAACAAGAATAGGAAAGCATCAGGGTAGCTAACAATAGGGCTTGACTGCATTGAAATTTGCCTATCCATATGGTTTGCTGAAATATTTATTGAAAATAGTTACAAATTGTAAATTAACCGGTTAAGAAAGGTGGAGGCCAGAGAACAAGATGCCTTCATCTGTATGGGGTCCTTGGTATGGAAATTGGCAGTGCTAGTTCTGACAAATCTAAAATGCAAAGCACAAGGTACTGTCATAGACTGACAATTCCTAAACTGCACTCCATGCTTGATGTTGACAAAGCCAGGGGCAGCTACACTGTTCAAAGACAACGCAATTGGTAACTTACACAATTGCTACCTACCACTGCCAGTGACCAGGGATGAGTCCATGGTCCCCAAGAAAAAGAGAGGGACGAATCCATTCATCAAACAACAGTACGAATGCTAACATTGAGTTTTGGTATTTTAGGAGGTGCTCATTTTGCGGTTTTCATTGCATGCAGTTTCAGGCATGCTGCTCCTGTTACAGCTCCAAGCATTCCCTGTTTGCTCGAAAGTCAATTTTTTTCTACTGGTTTTTTCGAATACAATTTGGTTTCAATACAGTTTGCTCTTGTTATAGTTCCAGCCTCGTTGACCATCCGGACCTCAGCTGCTTCCTAAGCCTAGTCACCGGTCACCGCGCGTCGTCCGTGGCTGTCCTCAGGTACCTACACTCAAACCATAGCCCAAAGCAATCATTAACAAGCATGTGGTTGTCCTCAAGTACCTCAGTGTCTATGTGACTTTAGCTATAGTCATCCTTATGTCACCCTGTACTATATATCACATGTTCACCACTTGGTTAGCCAATATGATACTAAACAATATAGACTTTGGAATTTTAGGAGTGAATGGACCTTAACACTCATGAGCCCAATTCTAACAAGAACAACATAATTCACTACACCATAACATAAAATTAAGGGCAATATCCAAGAGATTAAGGGTCCTGTTATCTGCCGGAAATAATTATTGTCTAGAACAACTTATTTGCCGACTATGTTTTTATGTTAGCTACAATACATCTGCCCTAGAAAAAATCAACCAGGTCAACATATCTGTTGGGGATAAGAGCCAACCCCTTTAGGCGCGAAGAAGAAAAAAATAGATAAGGGGGGCACAAAGACCAGTGGACGACGAATGCGTACACCTCTCAAACCTTATCCCCAAATTTCTGACCACCCACCTCCCAGCGCCTCCTCCTCCCTGAACACCCACCTCCCAGCGTCGTCCCTCCTCCTCGATCGCCCCTTCCTCCCAGCGCCGCCCTCCTCCCCAGCCGCCCCCTCTCAGCGCCACCCTCCTCCCTGGCCACCCCTCCTCCCAGCTCCCAGCGCCGCCTTCTTCCTCGACTGCCCTCCTCGCAGCAGTTGCTCCTACTCCCAACGCCCTCCCCAGCCGCCCCTACTACCAGCGCCCCTTCCTCCCAGTGTTTCCATCCTCCCTGGCCGCCGCTACTCCTAGCACCCCCTTCTACCAGTGCCTCCTCCTCCCCAGTCTCCCCTCCTCCTCAATGCCCCCTCTTTTTGAGAGCTCCAGGAATGGCTTGAAGGAGGTCCAATCAACATCTTGAAGCAAATTTGTCGACTTCTATGCTACCCCATGTTCGTCCCCTGCATTTTAGTGAAGCTGTCTGCCCCTCGTTCATCCTGTCTCTCTTGCATGCTAAGTGTTTGCTTTGTTTTGTCAAAACTAACTCAGTTATGGTTCAGAATATGGGTGGCAACAAGGAACTAGTAGGCAGATATGGATATCAACAAGGAACTAGTATTTTTTTGCTTTATTTTGCTGAGTGTGGTGCTATTATTAGTTTATAGGAACTAGTTTTGTGTTGTCAGTTTGTAGTGGACATATTATTAGTTTATAGGTTTTTGAAGCAATTCTTGGTTTCTGGGTTTTTACAGTTGCCTTGTAAGTGCAAGAAAAATCTAGAAGCATGATATACAAATTTAGGACATGGCTGGATTTGTAGTAGATTTGGTTTCATGGGCCAAAGCAATCCTACCCATTAACGTATAAAATGTTACTTTGGTTTCAGCCTATTTCTAATTATGGACTTTTTCGCTTCATGGTGAGTTCAAAACATGTGATCGATACAGTGATTGATCTGAGGTGTACCCAGCTTCCCGGTTATTGCTCTTAATCTTACCAAGAATGTTGTTATGAAATGGCACATCCTGATATCCCATTTGTACTTGTGTGAACTTGTTAATTTGTCTTTGGGCATCGGTGTGGGACCAACCCATCAGCAAATGTGGCTCGGGCGCGGGACGCGTGGTGCACGCACGTGTGACACGACGAGCAGGTGGGCTAGGCTACGGGCGCGCGTGGAATGGGCCGAACGGGCTGGACCAGAGCGAAGGGAAATGGGCCAGAGCAGAATGATTCAGCCCATTGAGTTTTCTGATATTTTAAATAGGTTTTCTATTTTAAAAAATACCAGAAAATCCAAATGGCAATTAAAAATAGCAAATAAACTCAAAAAAATTCAAGAAAAACCTAGAAAAGACTTCGAAGCACAAAGAAAAAGAACTCAAATAAAATAATTTTGGAACTAATTGATGTTTAGATTAATCATATTAAATTGTTTTGACTTTAAAAATTCAATTTAATAATTATTAAATTCAAATTTCCAAGGGAATAAACTACTCAAAACAGTTCTGAAACTTCAAAATTTAGGATGCTACACGGTGTGTCGTTATGCGAGGTGGAGCGGTAGGTGGCATGATGAGTCGACCGTGATGTCCCAGGGGATGGTAATCTCACCACAAGCTATGTAGAAAGTCACCAAACACAACTCATTCTCTTTTTCCAAGGATTTCATAATTGACCATTGAACCCATTTCATATGATGGGAGTTGCCATAGTATTAGGCGTGGCTCTACTATGCGCTATTCATGAGGTGATCGTAGAAAACACTCTATTCGAGGATGGTGATGGTGCAAATACTTTCCACGCTTTTAACCCAACTCAAGCTGTAGAAACTTATTTAGTGGTCACTGCTAATTGCTTTTATCCCAAATCTTTAGTGTTGCCTTTTCCAATAAACGTTGGTTACATTTCTTTATGCTATTTGTGTCCGTCACCGGTTTATGGGTGAGTGCTATTGGCGTAGGCGGCCTGGTTCTGAACCTACGTGCCTAGGACTTTATTTCTCGGAACATCGGTGTAGCAGACTTCAACCTACAAACCAAACACCATCTTAAACCATCGAGGACCATCTCATCCAAGCAATCAAACAAAATGGCGTATCGTCCTTTCCCATAAACCAAATAAGCTACTTGTATCATCCCATCCAAGATTATCATATCCATCTTGTACTATCTCATCCTATTCATCATGGTTCACCCAACCAAAAACACCTAAGTGAATCGAATTCGCTGGATGACATCGTGCGGTCTACACTGAATTATATAAGCGTTCCCACCTTAAATGAAATCGACAACGATTCTGCTTACGCGACCACCGTCAGATCTTCATAACTCCCGTGTGCATCCATCCGAACCATTGAAGATGATACCAGTTCAATTTAAAAGAATCCCACCGGTACCAACTCCTGACACCATGGAAGTGACAAGAGCTTGGGGGTGCACGGAAGGAAGGCCAGAGAAGCACACTTTGAAGAAGAGGAGGAGTGCTGCCACTACTGGGTTGGGCAGGAAATTCAAATCAGCCTGAAGTTATTTGACCGAGTCATTTTTTTCGAGACCCACGGGAAGAACTGAAATCTTTACAAAATTTGGAACCCTGCACCGGAGCAAATCAAATCATGAATTTTGCTGCCAAGAGGGTTAAAAGAGAGCACAATTGTATGCACATGAGCTCACACAGCTTGCTAGATGTACTAAATAGGCCGCTATGTGACAGCGCAAACACCTGTGTGTTCACCAAAAAAATTGCTTAGGATTCAAGGGCGGAGCTGGGTCTCAGGTCTCAAGGTCAAAATGACATGTGATTTTTTTTTAAAAAAAATTTTGACTTTGGACTAAAAATAGCGGGTAGCTGAGGCGACGGCGAGCTCGGTGAGGTACATGCGGCAGCCAGAGGTAGACGGAGATGGATGGCAATGAGGTAGAAGCAAAGGCTAGGGCTCAGGCTCGTCGACGATGGGCTAGGGTGACACTCCGGTGAAGGTGAGGGCTGATCTGGGATGCGGCTATCGAGGCGATCTCGATGGTGGCGACAAACAACAACGAGGTTTACTGAAACGGTGGCGACAAAGATGGAGAGCTTCGGCCAGCGTTGGAGAAGATGATGATGGTGAGGGTGCTAGGCGGTGACTCAAGCGACGGTGGCTAGGGCAAAAGATGCGGAACAGCTCGAGATGCGGAAAATAGAGGTCCTCGGGGATTTAAATAGCCTCGGGAGGCGGAGTCCGATACAACTACGGTGGTGGCGCGGCTGGAGAGAGAGAGAGAGAGTCCAAGTCGGGGACAACAAAGATGAACCTGACAGGTGGGACCCACCCATCACGTGCAATGCGGCTCGAGGCGGGATCGTGATGCTGCAGGTCTGACGAGTGAGGAGGTGGGCTAGGCAATGGCGTCTTGCGAATGGGCCGAGCGGACTAGACCGGAGCGAAGGGAAATGGGCCGGAGCAGAAAGATTCAGCCCATTGAATTTTCTGAGATTTTAAATAGGTTTTCTATTTTAGCAAATACCAGAAAATCCAAATGGCAATTTAAAAATAGCAAATGAACTGAGAAAAATTCCAAAAAAATTGAAAAATGCTTCGAAGCACAAAGAACTCAAATAAAATAATTTTGGAACTAATTGATGTTCAGATTAATCACATTAAATTGTTTTGACTTTAAAAATTCCATGTAAGCTTTATTAAATTCAAGTAAAATTTAATGAAAATTTTCAAGGGACTAAACTACTCAAAACGGTTTTGAAACTTCAAAATTTGGGATGTTACACAGGTGTGTCATCGTGCGAGGTGGAGCGGTAGGTAGCACGACGAGTCAACCGTGATGGCCCAAGGATGGTAATGTCACCACAAGCTATGTAGGAAGTCACCAAACACAACTCATTCTCCTTTTCCAAGGATTTCATAATTGGCCATGGAACCCATTTCATATGATGGGAGTTGACAGAGTATTAGGCACGGCTCTGCTATAAACTATTCATGGGGCGACCGTAGAAAACACTCTATTCGAGGACGGTGATGGTGAAAATACTTTCCGCACTTTTAACCCAACTCAAGTTGTAGAAACTTATTCAATGGTCACTGCTAATTGCTTTTTGTCCCAAATCTTTAGTGTTGCCTTTTCCAATAAACGTTGGTTACATTTCTTTATGCTATTTGTGCCCGTCACCAGTTTATGGATGAGTTCTATTGGCGTAGCCGGCCTGGCTCTGAACCTACGTGCCTAGGACTTCGTTTCCCAGGTAATTCATGCAGCAGACTTCAACCCACAAACCAAATACCATCTTGAACCATCTAGGACCATCTCATCCAAGCAACCAAACAAAAAGGTGTATCATCCCATCCCACAAACCAAATAAGCTACTTGTATCATCCCATCCAAGATTATCATATCCATCTTGTACTATCCCATTCTATTCATCATGGTTTACCCAACCAAAAACACCTAAGTGAATCAAATTCGCTGAATGACATAGTGCGGTCTAAACTGAATTTTATAAGTGTTCCCGCCTTAAATGAAATCGATAACAATTCTACTTACGCGACCACCGTCAGATCTTCATAACTCTCGTGTGCATCCATCCGAACCATTGAAGATGATACCGGTTCGATTTAAAAGAATCCTGCCGGTACCAACTCCCGACACCATGAAAATGACAAGAGCTTGGGGGTGCACGAAAGGAAGGCTGGAGAAGCACACTTTGAAGAAGAGAAGGAGTGCTGTCGCTGCTGGGTTGGGCAGAAAATTCAAATCAGCCCGAAGTTTTTGACCGAGTCATTTTTTTCGAGACCCACGGGAAGAACTGAAATCTTTACAAAAATTGAAACCTTGCACCGGAGCAAATCAAGTCCTAAATTTTGCTGCCAAGAGGGTTAAAAGAGAGCACAATTTTATGCGCATGAGCTCGCACAGCTTGCTAGATGTACTAAACAGGCCGCTGTGTGACATCGCAAACACCTGTGTCTTCACCAAAAAAATTGCTTAGGATTTAGGGGCGGAGCTGGGTCTAAGGTCTCAAGGTCAAAATGACATGTGATTTTTTTTTTGAAAAAACAAAAAATTTTGACTTTGGGCTAAAAATAGTGGGCCAGCCTGAGTCCTGGCCTATAGGCAGCTCCGCCCTATTAGGATTGTAACTTTTTGTCCGAGTAATTAATAAATCCCTCTTTTCCTAAAAAATAAAGTTGTCACAGTTTTCTACGCTGAACAGTCATGTTTCCCAACTTCCATGTGGCCTCAAAACACAACGGTTTGGACTCCACTGTCAATATTTTTTTAGGATTAAGTACACGTTTCGTCCCTCAACTATACCCAAGGATTAATGTTCGTCCCTCTACTTAAATACCAGATATAACGCGTCCCGAAAGTTTACATAACGGGCAAACGAAATCCATCCGTGCGTTCGAGGGCAGTTTGGGCCGACGTGGCATCCACGCTGGCGCTGACTCGGTCCTACGGCCAGACCAGACTGCGACTCAGTCGGGCCATATGCCCTCGCACTCGGTCGCTCTCTCTCACTCTCGCTCTCGCTCTCGCTCTCTCTCTCGGTGACAGCGACCGAAGGCGATTAGGGTTTGGAGTTTGGTGGCCGGCGACGACCGAAGCTCCCTGCCCCTGGCCGCCTCGCTCTCACGTCGGCTGTCCTCCCTGACGAGGAATCTGCAGAGTCCCCTCCTGAGCTCCCCGCGTGCAGATTTCCCCCTCGCTGGAGGCTACGACCCTTGGTCCGCGGCAACGAGAAATCCCCAGATCCCAGTGGATAGGATGCGGCAGTGAACAAGAACAGGGCTAAAGGTGAGTTCTTCAATCCTAGATCTGGCATTAATTTGGTTTGTCTTGCGCAATTACTCTGGGTGTTTGGTGGAGCTACTTCGATTAGTGCTGTTCTTAGGGTAGTGTAGTAATGCTTGGTGTTATTTTGCATGTAGGTATATCACAGTGGTGATTTCTTGCGATTACTCTGATTTACCAATGGATAATTTGGACAAGCTAGCTGTTAGGTTCCATTTTAGTGTGGATTTCTTTGATGATGGGAAGAGATTGCATTATTGTGGAGGAAATGAGGGCATGTCTTACATAGATCAGGATAAGTTGTCACTGCCGGAGGTCCAAGGACATTTGAAGGACCATTGTGAGGATGTGGAGTTGGTACTCATGCACTAGCTGTTTCCTGGGAAAGCATTGAAGAATGGATTGAGGGTGCTAACAATGATAAGGGCTGCCAGACCATGGCTGACTGTGTCACTGATGGTGGTGTTGTGGATATATTTTTTGAGACAGTGGGAGTTGATGATGATGTTGGCTCAGATGGTGATGGTGTGGGTGATAAAGGAGATGAAGTCAGTGATTGGGAAGACGAGAGTGAAGCTTGGCTGCACACAGATGATGATGAGGCTGTGTCAGTAGATGCTTGCAAAGAGGTGGAGGTGATTAAGATGTCACCAGCTGATACAGAAAAGGATATTGCCTGGAAGCAGAAGTTCTACAATACATTGCCTATATGAAGGGTAAGGCAAAGGTTGGCACATTGCCTAAAGATTGTGGATTTCGGGCTAACTACAAGACTTGCAGTGACTACCTTCCTGGAGATGCTGAGACCTCAGAGGATGATGAGGAAGCTGCTCAAAACAAAAAGAGGTACAAGGCTGGGCATTTGGTGGCCATTGATGAGTCAAGGGGACAAGGAGGAGACAAGGACAGTGACACTTTTTACTTTTCTGAGAGTGAGGAAGAGGACAGCTATGAGGAAGGAGGTAGTGATGGTGAGCTCCTGAGGAAGAAACCCAAGTACCCTAGGTATGACCACAAAGCAAGTCTCCCTACATTTAACTTGGGCATGGGTTTTAGCTGCAAGGGGGACTTCATTCAAGCTGTTAGGCAGTATGGAGTAGCTAGGAGACATGTTATTAAATTTTGCAAGAATGACAACAAAAGGGTTAGGGCTAAATGTGAGTGGGCCAAATGTCCTTGGTTTATCTTGTTGTCAAATTACAAAAGGACATAAGGATGGCTAGTGACTAGTTTCAAGGATGAGCACACATGCTGTAACGTCCCGTTTTCTTTTAAGTCCTTACCAAGTTTTCAAAATAAAAGTAACCATTTGGCTTTATTGAGAATCCAAAGCTTAACCTGAGATTTTTGAATCTGGAGAGTTCCATTGGAATTAATCAAACCTTAACTAAGTCATTGTTGGAGTTCCTTGCTGGTTGTGGCTCTCTGTGGTGTCTTTGCCGCCCTCGGGTTGTGGTTCTCCGAAGCTTTTCTGTGTGCCCCTGGTTCGCCTCTTCTCTCTCTCTTAACTTCCTTTGTTGGTTGAATCTCTTTGAGATCCGACCTCTCTCACATCTCCTCTCTGTTCAAACCTCTCCTTGCTTGGGGTTTTCTGTCAAGGACCCACTGGGTTTGTGTTTCAAAACCTCTTGTTCCCCCAAGCCACGCTTGGTTTTGCTTCTTCAGACCTCCCTTGTTGAGATCTAGCCGCTCAGACCTCCCTTGTTGAGATCTAGCCGCTCAGACCTCCCCTTGTTGAGATCTAGCCGCTCAGACCTCCCTTGTTGAGATCTAGCCGCTCGAGACCTCCCTTGTTGAGATCTAGCCGCACTCCTCCCTTGTTGAGATCTAGCCTCCTCCCTTGTTGAGATCTCGCCTTTAGGACCTCCTCTCTGGAGATCTTAGCCGTCCATGTTCTCCTTTAGTGGGATCCAAAGGTTCCGACCTCCTTAGGTCCAAGACCTCCTCCTTGGTCCTTCTTTGGTCTTTTGTAAAGACCACCCTCCTAACCTTGAATATTCTGCTCGGGACCTCCTGCACCCTTTGATCTCGACCGTTGAGGTCCTCCCTTGAGATCTTGACCGTTAGATCTCCCTTTTGGAGATCTACTCGTCAGACCTCCTCGCACCCTTTGATCTCGGACCGCTGAGGTCCTCCCTTGAGATCTTGACCGTTAGATCTCCTTTTGGAGATCTACTCGTCGGGACCTCCTGCACCCCTTTGATCTGGACCGCTGAGGTCCTCCCTTGAGATCTTGACCGTTAGATCTCCCTTTGAGATCTACTCGTCAGACCTCCTGCGCCCTTTGATCTGGACCATTGAGGTCCTCCTTGAAATCTTGACCCTTAGACCTCCCTTGTGCAGTCCGAGTGTCGTGGCCTCCTCGTTGAGCTTTGAGGACCTCTTGTCCAGACCTCTTCTTGAGTCCTTGGACCTCTGTCCCAGACCTCCCTTTGAGTGTCTTGGACCTCTTGCCCAGACCTCGCAGAAGGTCTTTGGCGGGAATGACCCTTTTCGGTGGGGCCACCTCTTTGACCAAGGTGCACCCTTTGATCGGCCCCACTTGCCACCCTCTTCACCTTGTAATTATTGCTCTTGCCTCAGAACTCATGCGCATTTAATAGGTGTCGGGTCACATTAAATGCAATCACATTTGAGGTACTTTATTTCAATTCTTTTTGGGCAAGCCTTGCCCTAGTTTTCCGATTGCCTACACGTCATTGAACCTTTTTCTTGGTGCACTCCACCAACTCCGGCTATATATAGCCCGGGAGGCGTGCCTTTGTAATCTTTTTGCTCATTTCTTCCTTCCTGCCTCCTCTGCTTCGGTTCTTCCTTGCAAGACCCTCCCAGAGCTCTTTGAGGCGGTATTAAGCCTCTTGGTTTCCTTTTGGCTGAGTTGGTTTGAGTTCCTTTTGGTTCTTTTGTTGTTCTCTCGGCTTAGTGTGGTTTTGCTTATTTGGTTCTCTTGCGAACGTGTAGATCACGAGTTCGAGGAAATCTTGGACCCAGCTCTTGCTGCAGAAGGCTCTCCACTACTTGACCAAGGCAAGCCACAGACCTCCTTTTGATCATCTTGAACCAAGTTTTGCAAATGTATTTCGGTTTTACTTTATCATGCATGGCTATGTTTATAAGAAAATGGTTTGGGCTGTAGTTACTTGCCTACTTGCTGTTATGCCTCCTTTGTACCTTGTCTCCATCATGTTGTCATGTTCACCTTGTGCCTTAGGGTGGATAATTTAGTTGGTGTTCTCTGTTATTTGCCAACGTGGGGGCGAGGTCTTATATAGCCTCGCTTAGAAAACGTGGTTTGAGCGTATCATGCTTCATCTCTAATAATCTTGACTAATAAGTTATGAAATGTGTGGTTGGTGCCATTGTTGAGCGCTATGGCGGGATGCCTAAGTCAGTGTCGATCGTGGTGTGAGACCACTTGGTTAAAATTTGTGTGCCAGATGGGTGGTCTTTTGGCATGGGCTAATACAACTTGTTTTGCTAAGGCAAGAAGGCAGGAGTGAGTAGTGGTGTCTTTGTGCACACCGGATTGTGGAAGTCTTGCCTTAGCACGCTTAAGGACTTTACTTTGTGTCTGTTGAACTGGCCAATTAGTGCAACCACAAGATCATTTTATGGGAATGGTGCTGGCTGAATAATTAGCAATGAGATGGCTTGGGGCTGTTTTGGTTGAGCGTGTGATTCGTTGGCGCAAGAGGGGCACCCATAACCCCGTGGGATTTCTAGACCACTTGAGGATAGCGAAACCTTAGCGGGCAGCCCTAGTCGGTTCAAAGCTTTGTAAAGGCCTTGCTGCTTCTCTAGATCTGCTCACCTTAGGAAGTGAGCAGGGTGACCGGAACCCATCCCGCTAGAGAGATCGTGGATTGTGGGTAAAGTTGTACACCTCTGCAGAGTAAAAGATCTATTCAATAGCCACGCCCTTGGTCATGGACATGCTCGATGAAATGGTACAAGGGGTAGATGTTTCAAAAGCTTGTGCCATCGGACACTTCCGCGAGATGCTTTGGCTTTGCCTCGAAGAGACCTTGGCCGCTCGGAGGGGTCAAGGTTGGCTCGGAGTAGTGGTCCAGGGTTGGTTGGACCTCTGGAATGGGTGTTGAGGTGGGTTTTGGGTGAGGACACGCCACCGTGTGATCAAACCTCCCCAATTTTTGGTTGTGGCCGTGAGTTGGTGCTCACTCCACCTTTTATTAAAACATCAAAAGTATTATGTATTATGGTTTTACCTTGCGCCTTTCAATCTATTATTGCTATTATTGTCAAACTTGGCTTTGCAAACTAACCATACTGACTCTCCATTGGTAAGTCCTTGCATGAATATTATTGCATCTTTGCTCCTCGTGACTTCCGAGTACATTCCAAGTACTCATGGCTTAAGCCCCGTGTCAAAGCAGATTTTGAGGATGACCAAGTGCGAGGCGGTCTGCAGACCTCTTCGAGGAGGAGTTCTTCGACGACTAAGATGCCTAGGACGCCCTCCACCCGACACTGTGGTGCTTGTTGGATGGCTTGCGTGTTTTGGTGTTTGAGCCCTAGAGCTCCTTGTCGCCAGTTGTAAGTCTTCGTTGGTTTTGTAAGCCCTCAGTGGCAGACCTCTTGTTAACAAGCTTGACCATAAGGTCCTATTATATAAGTTCTATTTGTCTGTTTCTTCTTTGTTTGACCTCGTGGTTGTGGTATTGGCTTGTGTTCTCGTGCGAGCTAGCTTTGATTGTCCTGGGACTAGCTCAGATGCACAGGCGGGACCACCAGGGAGGTCCCACGGACTTAGCTCGGGAGGTCCCGCCGACCTCTCTTGGTGATGTGCTGGAGGTGCTACTGAAGCGGTGGCGGCCACGACCTCCAGGAGGTCCTCAAGACCTCCTGGGAGGTCAGTGGCGGACCAAGACCTCCAGGAGGTCCGCAAGACCTCCTGGGAGGTCCTGGCAGACCTCCTCGGTGAAGCTCCATGCGGTGCTACCACATCCTTCCGTGGTGTCTTCGCAGCGCAAAAAAAAAATGGTCCTCCCGGACCTCTTGCGGTACATCACGGGGTGGGTCGTCACACATGCCCCCCAAGAAGGGATAACAAACTTGTCACTTCCAGGAGAACAGCTGAAAAGTTTGAGAGTGCCATAATGGGAAACCCAACCTAGAAGCTGGAGCAATTGAAGTAAACAGTATAGGAACAAATGCATGTAGATGTGAGCATAGCTAAGTGCAAAAGAGCTAAGTCCCTTGTAATGCAGAAGGTGTTAGACTCCAAGAAGGGAGAGTATGGTAGGGTCTTTGACTACCAAATGGAGCTTCTTAGGAGCAATCCAGGTAGCACAGTGGTGGTTAAGGTGCATCCAGATGCCACAGAAGTTGTTTTTCATAGAATGTACATTTGTTTGGATGCTTGCAAAAGAGGTTTCTTAGCTGGGTGTAGGAAAGTGATAGGTATAGATGGTTGTTTCTTCAAAGGTCCAACCAATGGGGAGCTAATTTGTGTAATAGAAAGAGATGCAAACAATCAGATGTACCCTATAGCATGGGCTGTGGTAGAGAAGGAAACAAATGAGTCATGGGACTGGTTCTGTGGGATTTTCTTCAAAGATATAGAAATTGGAGATGGTGAAGGATGGGTAATCATCTCAGATCAACAGAAAGTAAGTCACATTAGTGTGCTAATGTTTAGTTTATTCATCCAATTTGTCACATCTAGTACTTAACTTCTGTTTGTTTGTTGCAGGGCCTACGAAATGCTGTTGAGTATTGGGTACCCAAGGCTGAGCATAGGATGTGTGCAAGACACATCTATGCCAACTTCAGGAAGACTTACAAGGACAAAGCTTGGCAGAAGTTCTGGTTGTGTGCCAAATCTCCATGTGTCAATCTTTTCAACTACCATTGGGCAAGCCTTGCAAAGGATACCCCTAAAGGTGCTAATGCAATCATGAGGACAGATCCACAACATTGCAGTAGGGCATGGTTCAAGTTGGGATCATACTGTGAATCTGTGGATAACAACATGTGTGAATCATTCAATCATGCCATAGTTGAGTCAAGGTACCTCCCTATCATCAGCATGTTTGAGTGGATCAGGTGGAAAGTGATGGTTAGAATCCATACCAACAAAAGCAAGGCAAAGAAGTGGACAGGTGTGACATGCCCCAATATTCTGAAGAAAATGAAGGTCTACATCAATGAGTCAGTTTTCTATCATGCTGTGTACAATGGTTAGAATGGTTTTGAGGTCACACATAGAGATCATAGGTTCTCAGTGAACTTGGATAGCAGAACTTGTTCATGCAGATATTGGCAACTATCTGGTTTGCCTTGCCCACATGCCATTGCATGCATCAATTGGAGGAGCAGTTCCCTTAATGATTACATAGCACCATGTTACTCCATTGCAGAGTACAATAAGACTTATGAGCACTGCTTGCAACCTGTTGAGGGCATGACTTGTTGGCCCACATCAGAGACCAAGACCAAGGAAACCAAAGTTGGAGAAAATGCGTGGGAGGCCAAAGAAAGATAGGAAGAGAGAGCAAAATAAGAAGCCTAAAGGAACAAGAATGTCCAAGATTGGCACAATCATTAGGTGCAGGCTTTGCAAGGGAATTGGCCATAATAGGTCTAGCTGTGAGAGGAGAAATGGCCAAACACAGCAAACATCAGGGCCCAGCCAGGATCAACAAGGTCATTGTGCAAGTGTTGGCAATTCTGCACCAACTGATCCTGATCCTGTTCCCTTAGTAATAAATTCATTCATATCATGCATTTCCTAAGTTGGTACAAAATTACATAGTTTAAGCACATCTGACATTGCAGGTTGTGATTCGTCCATCACAACAGAGCTGTTCTAATATGACCAAGAGAAAGGCCAGGTCTAATTCAGTGAACCCACCACCCCCATCCAAAAAGAGTTGCACTGGGGTAGGAGTCTTGTGCTCAGAGAGGACAGGCACAACTATTCAGAATGTAAGTGTATTCCAAAATTCCATATCTTTATTTATATTTCTTTGCACTTGCAAACTACAAACCTCTAACTGAACTTGGTGGTTCTGCTACAGCCTGGTATGCCAAATCAGAGGATCATCAAAACCTCTGCTACTGCTAAAGTCACTACATAACATGGTGGTTCTGGTACTATGAACTTGGAGGCAAGTGTGGCGTCTAAGAGGGCAAAATCGAGTGTGAACATCCAGGTGACTTCGGGTTCTGCTTCTGGTCAAGCTACAACCCAAGAACCAGCCTTTCAAAAAAAGGAAGAAACTAACTCCAACCAAGAAGAAGCAAAGTTATAGTTCAAAGCTTGCAAAGCTTTTGGGTATACCAACAAATCAGTGATGTTCTAATGGATTTGTCAGACTAGTGGCTTGTAAGGTCCATCAGCATGGTGTTATGTAATCCCAAAACTTGTGCCTTGTGGGCTGACAGTTATTCTGTTTGTAGTAGTCAGTTATGTCATTCCAACTATTCATTGATTAGTGTTATGTAATCTTTTCAACTTGCGCCTTGTGGTCTGACAGTGGCATCTACTTGTTCTAATCGATATGCTGTTTATTTCTGAGAACCAATGTCGACTGACAGTTATTCAATTTGTAGTAGTGCTGATCCTTCTCATTTTTGCATGTCCTTTTTCAACCATATTGCCGAAATGTTACAAACAATCAGGGATTCAGAACCAACAGAAGCATCACTGACCAAATGTGACAGACAAAATTTTTGCATGTCCTTTTTCAACCAGAAGCATCATTGGACAAATGTGACAGACAAAATTGGACAACTTCAGAGCAACAGTAGAAGCATCACTCATTCAAAACCAACATAGCAGTACATGATAGCACATGAAATGGAGTTTACTCGCTTACTGATTTGTCAAAGCACTACAATTTGCTTAAACCAAATCAGAGAAGCAGCAGTATTAGAGAACACCAACTGAACTGGACAAATTCAAAGCAACACAGGTTCAACATACAACATTTAGAGCAGCACAGGTTCAACATACAACATTCAGAGCAACAACTAAACTACCTAAATTCAAAACCAGCATTCATTCATTACATAGTAGATTGCAGCACAGGTTCAATTACATTCCCTAATCACAACTCTAATTAGCATCATTACAAAAACAACAAGCAAGACAAAAAAAAGTCTCCTCTCTTTCTCCAGCTGTGCTACCCTACCAGCGAGTCCAACAACTTCTACATCATGTTCTCCATGCCTGGACTCGGCCACACTCAAATCTTGTTCATTGTTCTGGTTCCTTAACGCACTAAGCTCACGGTTCTCCTTTCTCAACACCCTAACAGTGTCGCGCAAGTCTAGTACTACCTGCCTTAAGAAGGGGGTTGGTTCATCATCGTACCATGCCCAAAACTTGCAGCCTCTAGCCTTCAATTAAGATTCACAAATAAGTAGAGCCTCCACAAACCAAAATAACAGCAAATTCACGAAGAATACTCACCCGAGCTCGCATGCATGTCATGTACCTCCGTGCTGGGTTAGAGTCGCTCCACGATATCCACCGACCAGCCTTCTCCCCATAGTGGCAACGGACCGTCGGAGTGTACTCCAGTGGTCACTCTCTGTACGGAATCGGCGATGTGGAAGCCCCATGAACTGTGCCGACGGAGGGTGCAGCACATGCCGCCGAGCTTGAGCTTCCTCTAGTCGCCAACGACCTCGAGCTCCCTAAGCTGGCCATGGCACAGCCTCCAACGAGGGGGAAATCTATGCGCGGGGAGCTCGGGAGGGGACTTTGCACATTCCTCGTCGGGGAGGACAGCCGGTGTGAGAGCGAGGCGGCCAGGGGCAGGGAGCTTCGGTCGCCGTTGGCCACCAAACTCCAAACCCTAATCGCCTTCGGTCGCCGCCGCCGAGAGAGAGGCCGAGAGCGAGAGAGAGCGAGAGCAAGAGAGAGCGACTGAGTGCGAGGGCATATGACCGGACCGAGTCGCAGTCTGGTCCAATCGTAGGACCGAGTCAGTGCCAGCGTGGATGCCACGTCGGCCCAAACCGCCTTTGAACGCACGGATGGATTTCATTTTCCCGGTATGTAAACTTTGAGGACGTGTTATATCTGGTATTTAAGTATAGGGACGAACATTAATCCTCGGGTATAGTTGAGGGACGAAAGTGTACTTAATCCTTTTTTTTTTAATTTAGTCCTCCACGAGATGTGTCTAATGTTGCCTACTTGTCTTTGTAAAGTAAACTTGCCTCTACTTATCTCCTCGCCTCTCAAAAAACAAAAAACAAGCTACTTGTTTCTCATTGTTTCAAGGAATAAGTCCAGTTTACTCCCTCCAACTATCAGAAAAGTCTGGTTTACCCCCCTGAACTTCAAAACTGGCTATTTAACCCCTAAACTTGCGCAATCCGGTCACTAAACACCTCGCACCAGTTTGAATGGATGGTTTTGCTAACGTGGCTGCATTTGGGGTGGTTTTGCTGACGTGTCACACTAAGTGGTGGACGTGGCGCTTCAGGTCTTCTTTCTTCTTCCTCTCCCCAAACCTCCATTCTTCCTCCCCTTTCTCTGATGCGGCTCCCTCCCCTTAATTTAATTTTTGGAGCCGCCACCTTCGGTAGGCCCTACGTCGCCACCGACCATGGGTGGCCCTGCGCCCCGGCCCCGCCGCCACTTCTCCTCGTGGCCGCCGTCTCCTCTCCCCACTTCGGTCGCCTCTGCCGCGGAGGCAGCGGAGGAGGCGTTCGAGGTA
The DNA here is from genome assembly GCA_036346405.1 of Phyllostachys edulis. Classification (NCBI taxonomy): domain Eukaryota; kingdom Viridiplantae; phylum Streptophyta; class Magnoliopsida; order Poales; family Poaceae; genus Phyllostachys; species Phyllostachys edulis. The sequence goes on along the minus strand of JAYEVD010000433.1, from coordinate 149,839 downwards.
GCGACCACCCCCAACGACCTCGGTGCCGCCTTCTCCTACCTCGAGGCCTCCCTACCGCCCTCCAACAAGCACCTCGCCCTCGCCTGCCTCAAGCTCGGCCGGCACCTCGAGGCCTCCGCCCCTGCCGACCCCTCCCGTGTCCTCTCCCTCGCCCTCAGCTCCCTCCGCATCCTCGAGGCTAGCCCCAACTCAGCGACATCTGACTCAGACGCCGTCTCACTCGCCATGGCCCTCCACCTCGCTAGCTCCTCCTCCTTCAACCTCTCCTGCTTCCACGACGCCTCTCCTTCCTCTCCCGCTCCTCCGCCTCCTTTCGCGCCGCCTTCTAAAGACGCAGCCTTTGGAGAAGAAGGTAGCGACTCTGCGTTCGGCGTGAGGCCGTGGCGACGCGGTGTGGCTCTGACTAGCCAACGTGAAGACGGCGCCGGGAGGTGGGAGGAGGCTCGCCGACCCACGCTACCGCCTCGACCTCAAGGAGTCCATCTTGCCGTCAGGCACTGGGAACTTCGGCGCACAGACTTGGGACCTCATGGAGGCGATGTCTTCTTGCGTCTTTCGACTTCAATCAGCTCTGTTGTTGTGCGGTATACTGGAGCTGCATGAGGCCATGCTCGGCAAGAACTCGGTGGAGGCGCACGAGCAGGCACTACAGGAGAATGAGATGCCGCCGCCGGCTCTCCTTGCGCCAACCACCCCCGTGCGCTGCCTGTGCAAGTGGGGCATGGCTGAGGACGCACTCAAGATGTTCGATGAAATGCTCGAGAGGGAGATCGACAAATGCAGCCACGTGTACAAAACCACCACTTCAAACCGGCATGAGGGGTGTAGTGTTCGGATTTCGTAAATTTAGGGGGTTAAATAACCAGTTTTGAAGTTCAAGGGGTAAACCAGACTTTTCTAATAGTTGGAGGGAGTAAACTAGACTTATTCCTTATTTAAAATTACACTGTCTTGGGAATATGCTGCTGAGAAAAGGTAAATTCGATAATTTGGTGTCTCAAGAAAAAAATTCAAAACAATGTAATTTGTAAGGTTGATATATAGGAAAGTGAGAAATGGAACGCAGTAGATGGGATCGCGCCTACAAAAATTACTTAGATAAAGTAGGAGTGCGGAAATGAAAATAAAAAGGTGAGTAACCTTGCCCATTAAGCAAACAACATAACATGATTGCATCGCTGAGCTTTAAGCTTTAGGTTACCCCCAGCTGCTGCATGGAAAAGCTTCAAAAAGCTCAATCTTGGAGTGCCCTACTCTGCCAATAAAATGAAGAATAAAGCCCCCTGCTTTTTATTTTTCCTGATTTAGGACGTTTTGTTTTTTTCTAGCAAAGGGTACACCATACACTGAACAATGGCAGTCAACTCCCCTAGAAAAAGCAATGACAGACAACTGCATCAGTGCAACAACACATTGCGAATCGGTTGTCACTTGGCAGTGTGTGGCAATTCAATTCTTAAGATTATATCGTTCGATAAATTCTGTGAAAAAACAATGGTTCCAAGAATTCAAGAGTGGCTCCTTGTTGGAAATGTGGATAACATTTTAATTCCAGATTTTATTATGAGACAAAGATCACAAATAACTAGTGATGCATAAATCGATACTAACAGCAGACTACTCATTGCACTTCTAAATATACTCAAAATAGATTTGTAATGGAAAAGTCTGGTCATAAGACCAACTTACAGTCGAGCTTGATGAAGAACAGGAAGCAGTGCAGACTCGATGCAAATCGTGAGACGTCAGAAGATCAAAGAAGCGATCAGCAGAGATCTGTTGCCTAGAAACCTTATTGCCGCCCCGTGCAGGTTAACTCTGCGACAATGGTTCGGAGATACCGCTCACCCTCCTTCCCGGTGCACGCCGAGAAGAAGGGATGGCTTGGTTCAAAACAGCACAACCCTCCAGCATAAGAGGACAGAGAGGAGGAAGAAGAATTCTTGGAATGAAAAAAGATCTCTTTTGGTCTGGACCTCTCAAAAAACCATTTAAGGGTCGAGTCAATTACTTTCTAGTAACTACTCAATAAAGCACACATTAGAATACTGGTAACTGCTAATTAAAAAACCAATTAATGGTAATTAAGCAGAATTTACCATATCTTGATTGCATGTTGGTCTTCAGCTTTGACCACTGGTCTACAGCTTTGACCACATTCTTCAAGGGAGCCAAGAGGATCTCCCGAAGAGGTCTAAGAGAAACCTCCAAAGGAGTATGTTCTCTCCACGACCACCCGAAGGTCTTCCAAGAGGACTCTCCAAGGGAGGTCCAAGAGGACGTCCTGGAGGTCTCCAAGAGGACTCTCCATGGGAGGTCCAAGAGGACGTCCTGGAGGTAGAGAAATGTACGGTCAGCAAAAGAAAGGTGAACTTGGTTCACAACACGTTCACGGTCGCGCGTCGTAAGTCACAAGTCACACGAACAAAAACACGCGCGCGTGCGTACGTACGTGTGTGTGTCAAGGGGTGGCAATGACTCCACCTTATAAATTTCTCTCCCACTACTTGGCTAAGTAGTATGGGACTAAACCATGCATGCTTTGGAATTTAGGAATGAATGGGCCTTTACAAATAAGGGCCCAATTCTAACAATCCCCCAGCAATTCCAAGGCAAGCAGCAAAGAGTATGATAAAGACTTTTGTGCCGAAGAGTTGTTAATATACCAGTCTTTCAGTGTAAGTCCCATACGGGTTGAACTTGCACCTAGAATAACAAGATTCATCTTCTCACAACTGATGAATGGACTATGCCTTGAATTCACAGTCTTTCATGATTAAATTTCACTTGAAATATCAACTAATACTAGGCTGTCAAAGAACCAAGCCTAACCGGAGCTTTATATGGTCATGCTCCCTTATCTGCTTATGAGCTTTCTAGAGAGTGCCCTTACTCTCGTGAACCACGACCTCAGTTTAGCTCAAGTAGGTGTATTCATTCTAGGTATCTTGTAGGCTAATACCTTTTTCCCTCATTGGACACTAGAATACATTAAGGCTTTAAGCCATCCTCTTCCATACAGTTGAGAGTACTTTGTCTATCAGGACACGGGTACATATTTTATTAAAATGTACTCTCTTGTTCAAACATCAACTTGTTTTTCCCATTGCCTAAGTCATGGGATCTCCGATCAAAAAGCTATGGGTTACTGTTGTGTTGTAACTCCAATGGGCCTCATTCCCATGTCCATAGACGTAACGGAAATCGCCTTCTGTGCTAGCCCTTTTGTGAAAGGGTCGCAGATTTTTCTCGGCCAGATATAATTCACAGTAATCACTCCGGAGTTCCTCAGTTTTCTAACAGATTTAAGCCTACACTTCACATGTCTGGAGGACTTCATGTTATCCTTAGTACTTGTAACCTTAATCAACACTGTTTGATTATCATTGTACATTAGGATTGCCGGTATTGGTTTCTCAACCAGTGGTAAGTCCAACAGAAACTCTCTAAGCCATTCAACCTCAACAGTAGCTGTGTCTAGTGCTACAAGTTCTACTTCCATGGTTGACCTCGTTAATATGGTCTGTTTACACGACCTCCATGAAACTGTAGCACCTGCAAGGGTAAACACATACCCACTTCTAGCTTTGATCTCATCTGCATCAGAGATCTAGTTTGAATCACTATATCCTTCTAATACAGATGGATACCTAGTATAGTGAATTTCATATGAGGTTGTGCCTCTCAGGCAGTGCAACACTCTCTCAAGTGTCTCCCAATGACCATCTCCTGGGTTAGAATTAAACCGACTTAATTTGCTCATAGCAAATGATATGTCAGGTCTTGTGGCACCAAATAGATACATAAGGGACCCAATAATTTGTGAATATCTCAACTGATCTTTGCCTAATCCCTTATTCTTTCGAAGCTTAACACTAGCATCATAAGGAGTTGGGGAAATCTTGCAGTTCTTAAAACCGAACCGGCTCAAGATTTTCTCAGCATAATGGGATTGGTTTAAAGTGATCCCATTCTCATTTCTGATCAATTTAATATTCAGAATAACATCTGCTTCTCCTAGGTCTTTCATATCAAAGCATCTAGATAAGGAAGATTTGACCTCATCAATAATAGCAGTGTTTGTCCCAAATATAAGTATGTCATCAACATACAAACACAAAATTACTCCTTGACCCCCACTATAACGATAATACACACACCTATCTGCCTCATTTACAGAGAAACCAACAGATGTTAAGGTTTTATCAAATTTCTCGTGCCATTGTTTAGGTGCTTGCTTTAGACCATACAAGGATTTGATTAATTTGCATACCTTACTTTCGTGTCCAGAAATCACAAAACCATCCGATTGCTCCATATAGATTTCTTCCTCTAACTCTCCATTAAGGAAAGCTGTCTTCACATACATTTGATGAATGTGTAGACTATGGGAAGAAGTTAATGCAATAAGCACACAAATGGTGGTCAATCTGGCAACAGGAGAGTAAGTATCAAAATAATCCTCACCTTCTTTCTGGTCTTGTCTTATACTTATCAATAGTACCGTCAAGCCTCATTTTTTTTAAAGATCCACTTGCATCCAACAGGTTTACACCCGATAGGACGTTCAATGATCTCCCAAGTCCCATTAGCCATGATGGAATCCATCTCGCTATGGACTGCCTCTTTCCAATACTCAGCATCAGGTAATGTATAAGCCTCTGAAAGAGTGTTTGGCACATTATCCATGAGATATACAATAAAATCCTTACCAAAGGTTTTCTCAATCCTTTGTCGCTTGCTCCTGCGAGGAGCCTCTTGGACTAAATTGTTATTTTCTTGAGGATTGTCACTCATTAGTTCAGAGATGATGGTAGGTTCAGGACTATTATTTATAGTTTGATTATCCTCAGTTCGAGAAGTACTTCCTGCAGTTCTCATATGATAAAAATTCTCAAAAAATAAAGCATCTCTGGACTCCATTATTGTATTAACAATAATCTAGGAGTTTTTTGATTTTACTACTAAAAATCTATAGGCTGTGCTGTTTTGAGCATATCCCAGCAAGACACAATCAACTGTTTTAAGTCCAAGCTTTCTCTTTTTCTGCAATGGTATATTGACTTTTGCTAAACACCGCCAAGATCGCAGAAAATTAACATTAGGTTTTCTCCCCTTCCATCCCTCATACGGAGTAATCTCACACCTTTTAGTAATTACTCTGTTTAGGACGCAAGTTACTATTAGTATAGCTTCTCCACCATATCTTAGGCATACCGGCACTCTCCAACATGGCATTCACCAAGTCTGTTAGTGTACGGTTTTTCCTCTCAGCCATTTGATTGACGTGAGTATAGTGGTGTAACTTCATGGACTATTCCATGTTCAGCATAGAATTGGGAAAAATCAAGAGAGATATACTCTCCTCCATGATCTGACCTTAGTCTTTTAATTTTCTTTTCTAGTTGGTTCTCAACCCTGGCCTTATAAATTTTTAAAGTAATTTAAAGCTTCATCTTTTGTTTTCAATAGATACACATAACAATATCATGATGCATCATCAATTAGAGTTAGAAAATATCTTTTGCTTCTTTTGGTCAACAATCCATTCATCTCACATAAGTCAGAATGGACAAGATCTAAAGCTGACAAGTTCTTTTCCTCCTGTAACCCCTTAAAGGGTTTTCGAGGTTATTTTTCTTGCACACAAGTTTGGCACTTTGATCCTTTGACAATTTCACATTTTGGAATTAAATCTAATCTGGACATTCTAGCAATACTATCAAAACCAATATGACAAAAACGAGAATGCCATATATTGGCCTTACATTTATTCAAACTAGTTGCAACATTCAGATTATATTCTAAAGTACTCATGCGGAACAAGTCTCCGTTCTCATAGCCTTTACCAACAAAGTTACTAAACTTAGACAATACAATTTTATTTGACTCAAATACTAGCTTATACCCATCCCTACATAGAAGGGAACCACTAACAAGATTCTTGTTTATGGTTGGCTATAATATCTCGGTTTTTCTGGTCTTCTTGCAACTTTTAAAATAAAAAGAACCATTTGGTTTTATCGAAGTCCTAAAGCTTAACTTGAGATTTTGGAATTAATTGTGTTTAAAATGACTAACTCAAACTTCAACTAATCCAAAAGTTTGGTTTATTTCGAGTTTGTTGGAGTTCTCTGGTGTTGTATTCCCTTTCTCTGTTCGCTCCGTGTTTCCCTCGGCCCAACTCTCTCTTCTTTGGACCTATCCCTTTGTCCAGACCTCTCTCTCGTTTGGACCTCTCCCTTTGTCCAGACCTCCCTCTTGTTTGGACCTCTCCCTCTATCCAAACCTCCCTCTCGTTTAGACCTTCCTCTCGTTTGAACCTCTCCCTTTGTCGAGACCTCCCTCTCGTTTGGACCTCTCCCTCTGTTCAGACCTCCCTCTCATTTGGACCTCTCCCTCTGTTCAGACCTCCCTCTCGTTTGGACCACTCCCTCTGTTCAGACCTCCCTCTCGTTTGGACCTTTCCCTTTGTCCAAACCTCCCTCTCGTTTGGACCTCTCTCTCATTTGGACCTCTTCCTCTGTCCAGACCTCCCTCTCGTTTGAACCTCCCTCTAGTTTGGACCTCTCCCTCTGTCCAGACCTCCCTCTCGTTTGGACCTCTCTCTCTGTCCAGACCTCCCTCTCGTTTGGACCCTCCTCTCGCTTAGACCACCGGGTGGTCTTGTGAGACCTCCTCTTTGGTCACGACCTCCCCTTTTGGTTTGACCACCCTCTTGAGCTTTGACTAGCCCCACCTATCATCCCTGCTCACATTCTCCTTCCTCTCGCTGCGTCACTGCTGATGCAGTAGTCTGCGTGCATTAAATGCTGTTGTGTCGCATTAAATGCTGTCGCTTTTGCAATACCCGTTTTCCCCTCTTTTCTCCTCCCCTACCTGCCCCCATCTCCTCCTTCACCTACTCTTGATCGTGTGGGTCTTTGAGTCTTTCAGCGACTCTCCCCGTCTCCCTTGGCTATAAAAGACTGAGCAGGCCTCTTTCATCTCCTTTTTCCTAACCCAGCTCCCAATTTTCTCGTGCTCTCGCCCAGTTCCTCCGTGCTTCAAGTTTCACAAAGAAGTTCGCTGGAGCCGCGCCATCGCCTGCTCGTCGCCAAGGAGCCACCGGAGCTGCGCCGTCTTCGTCTACCTCGCTGCCAAAGAAGTTCGCCAGAGCGCCCATGCTGTCTTCATCGCCGCCATCCTTCGTCTTCCCCTCCTCCTTCAGTCTCTCTTTCTCAACCTTGATGAGTTTCTTTATGCCCTGTTCTCTTCCCTTGTTCCTGCGACTATGTTACGTAGTCGTGTCCTCCTTACGACTACATCGCATAGTCGTATCCTTTGTATCCTCCCCACGACCTCGTTGAGTAGTCGTATCCTCCTCAGGACCTCCTCCTCAGGACCTCCCTTGCTGTTGGTTCTAGTTCATTTGGTTTTGGAGTTCAATTGGTTTTTTTATTTGGTCTTTATTTGATTTTGCTTTGTTCTCGCGTGTAGATTTCGACGACTCAGGAGAGCCCAAGTACTTCGAAGAAGACCCTCAAGCTTTCGAGCAAGGCAAGTTACACCCTTGATCATATTGAATCCCAGTATCTCAAATTAATTATGTTCTGTTTCGAATTATTATCGCATGCTTATTTAAATTTAAGTAATTCAATCCCTGTTTTGAACCTTGTAGTTATTCCTAACTCCTTTGTGCATCCAAACTTGATTATTGACTCAACCACCCCTTGTTACCATAGTAAAGAGCTAGTTGGTACATTAGTATGAACTAGCGTGTTTCAAAACTCTATGCTTAGTCGAGCTTAGACCCAAAGATCTTGATTTGGGATTTTACTGCCAAAAGGTCAATTCTGTCAAAATGTTTTAACCATGACATTGGGTTGTCGTGGAAGTTTGCAAATATTTTTGTAAAGCAAAGCAAAATAAAAACTGGCTTGGACTTGGGCGAATTGGTTGCTTGGAAGGGTGCATGTTCATGCATGGGATCAACTCGGGTAGGGTTGAGGCCCAGGGTTTTGTGGAAGTCGCCCAAGTCAGTTAAGGACCGGTCTTCGAGTGTATTTTGCCATGCCTTACCATACTACCACATGTTCTGAATGGGCAGAACATGGCTAACTAATTTGCAACGTTCCACTATGGTTGTTCCATCCGGTTGTGTGGGTGTCTTGACGACCTACTTTTATGCATTCCCACCTGGCGCAAGAGGGGGCTTGAACCCGACGGATGGTTAGTCCAAAGGGGGTGAAACCTTAACGAGGGGGGACTGCGGTGGAATGGCACATTGTAAAGGCCTTGTCACGTGCTCTAGACTACTTACCTATGGCAGTGAGTGGTGGTGTCGACGGATGCCAAACAAACTAGAGAGGTCGTGTCATATGGGTAAAGCTGTACACCTCTGCAGAGTGTAAAACTATTTGAATAGCTGTATCCATGGTTATGGACATGCTGGCAAACCTGCTCCAAGTTAGATTTTGATTTTATTTTCAAAAGACTTTATGAAATGGTTTTGGATATCTATCCAAATGGGTTCTGGGCGGGTAGACTTGTGATAGGAGGGTATCCTTCACCACTTGTTGATGAATGTTATCTCCCTGTGTTAGGAGGGTATCCTTCACAGCTTGTTGATGAATGTTATCCAACTATAAAACTGAGTTTTGGAAAAAATAAATTTTAGTTATGGTATATCTGCTTTGGAACTTAGTACAAGTATTTGAAAAGAAACATGGCTTTACGCAAATTAACTCTATAAGCCTCCATTTGAGAAATCCTTGCATGCATCCAATCTGTTACTTGACGGGTGTGACTTGCGAGCATGGTTGTTGTGCTCACTCTGCTTAATCTAACCATTGAGTAGGAGAAGAGGTCTACGAGGAGCTCGAGGACCAGGACGTCTAGGCTGCGACCTCCAAACGATTGCGTGTGGTGAATCGTATGGTTTACTCACTTTTGTTTTTCGCTGTGTTTTGGTTTTGTTGGATCATAAGCCGTTCTTGTAATCAACTCTATTGTTAATTAATAAAGTTTGCATTGATGGCTGTACCACCTTTGTTTACTATGTGAGCTAGCCGTTGGTCCTGGGACTAGCTCGGTTTGCACAGAAGTTCGGGCTCGACCGCGTCGGGAGTGGTAGTGACTCTGTTGGAGTGGTCGTGACTCTCCGGGAGTGGTCGTGACCCGAGAGTGGCCGTGACTCTCTTGGAGTGGTTGTGACCCACCGGGAGTGGTCGGGACTCTCCTGGAGTGGTCGTGACCCAGGAGTGGTCGTGGCTCTCCTAGTCTGGTCATGACCTCTGCCGACATTGGTGCATGCTGCACGTTCTTCAAGTGGACAATCTTCCCTGAAGTAAGCCTCAGATCCACCATGCCAACACCAAGAACAGAAGCATGCGACCCGTTCCCCATTAGGACGGAGGAAGCCTCGACTGCTTGATAAGAAGAAAACAAGGAAATATCAGAACATACGTGAACATTAGCTCCAGTATCAATCCACCAATCAGTGGATACATGCTGAAAATACAATAGGTGGATTACCATACCCTCCTGTTAAGGCCTCGCCTATGATCACGTTGACAACCTTTTTCTTTGGCTGTACACCATCCTTGCTCTTGCGGAAATGACAGTTTTTCGTCATATGACTGTTTTTCCCACACACAAAGCAGGTGATGTTCCTCATATCCTTCTTCTCAGTTTTCTTCTTAAAGCTAGTTGTCTTTTTTGGTTTAAAGCCTTTGTTATTCTTGCCATATCTCTTCTCTATGACATTTGCATTGATCTAATTGTTCTGACTGGAAGTGCTTGGTGCATCTTTTGCTCTTGCATTTTCTTCCACATCAAGGGCAACAATGAGATCCTCAATAGATATCTCTTCCCTCTTGTGCTTTAAGCCATTGGCAAAACCCCGCCATGAAGCAGGAAGTTTGGCAATAATGCCCGTAGCCACAAACTTAGGAGGCAAAACACAACCCAGATGTGCAATCTCTCCGACCAGTAATTGTAGCTCATGAGCCTGTGCAACTATCGACTTAGCATCGTCTATGCTGTAGTCGAAGAATTGCTCGCATATATAGAGCCACCGACCAGCCTTAGCTTCGGCATATTTGTGCTTGAGTGCATCCCACAACTCTGTGGCGGACTTGAAGTCTATGTACACATCATAGAGCTGGTCGGATAGTATGGTCAGTATGCATCCAAGGGCTGTGTTGTTATCTGTGTCAAAACGTCTGGTCTGTTCATCCGTAATTGGATACTGTATATGGATCACCCACCACAGCCCCAAAGACATGAGCCATTCCAAATTTTATTATGAGGCAAAGATCACAAATAACTAGTGATGCATAAATCGATACTAACAGCAGGCTACTCATTGCACTTCTAAATATACTCAAAACAGATTTGTAATAGAAAAGTCTGGTCATAAGACCAACTTACAGTCAAGCTTGATGAAGAACAGAAGCGGTCAGGACTCGTCTGAAGCAGATCATAGACATCGCGGTCAAAGAAGCGGTCACGCAGAATCTGTTGCCAGAACCTTATCCGCCCGTGCGAGTTAACTCTGCGACAATGGTTCGGAGATACCGCTCACCCTCCTTCCCAGTGCACGCCGAGAAGAAGGGATGACTTGGTTCAAAACAGCACAACCCTCCAGCACAAGAGGACAGAGAGAAGGAAGAAGAATTCTTGGAATTGAAAAGGATCTCTTTTGGTCTGGACCTCTCGAAAATCTTTTAAGGGTCAAGTCAATTACTCTCTAGTAACTGCTTAATAAAGCACACATTAGAATACTGATAACTACTAATTAAAAAACCAATTAATAGTAATTAAGAAGAATTTACCATATCCTGATTATACATTGGTCTTCAGCTTTGACCACTAGTCTACAGCTTTGACCACGTTCTCCAAGAGAGGTCCAAGAGGATCTCCCGAAGAGGTCCAAGAGAAACCACCAAAAGAGTATGTTCTCTCCACGACTACCTAGAGGATCTTCCTAGACCACCCGGAGGTCTTCCACGACCATCCAGGAGGTCTTCTAAGAGGATTCTCCAAGGGAAGTCCAAGAGGACGTCTTGGAGGTCTCCAAGAGGACTCTCCAAGGGAGGTCCAAGAGAACGTCCTAGAGGTAGAGAAATGCACAGTTAGCAAAAAAAAAGGTGAACTTGGTTCACAACATGTTCACGGTCGCGCATCGCAAGTCACAAGTCACACGAATAAACGCACACACGTGCGTACGTACGTGTGTGTGACTTTAACTATAGTCCTCCTCATGTCACCCCATGATATGTATCATATGTATCAAGAGATGGCAAGAACTTCATCTTATAAATTGTTCTCCCACTACTTGGCTAGGCAGTCTGGGACTAAACCATGCATGCTTTGGAATTTAGGAATGAAGGATCCTTTACAAATAAGGGCTCAATTCTAACACAATCTAGTATAAACCTTGAATAAACTTCGATCTAACACTAAAACAAAGTTGTTCATATTGTTACCCTACAAAATCGGATGACGATCAGAAACAGATGGCAAAGCCCTAGTTTTCTCCTCCTCTTCCTTTTTCTTCTCCTTCCCTCTTCCTTCCTCTCCTTGCCATCTCCTTCCTGATGTCTCCCGTGCAGCTGCAGCACAGAAGATCGCAGCCTGAAAACACAAGCACGGACGCACGCATGCAACTTCCTTTTTCTTGTCTCTCTGCTCTGGCTCGAAGGAACGAAGGGGTAGCAGGGCTCACTGCGGGGCTGGCAGAGCTAGGGCAACTTGCTACGCTTGCGGCTGGAAGCGCAGAAGCAGGAGGTGCATGCGGCAGCACAGGGGCAGGCGGCAGCATGCAGATTGACAGCAGCAGGGGGCGGCTGGACTCGGGCGACTAGGGCACGCCCACCTGTTCGTGTGGAATTGCTTGACGAATACAATGGCAGGAAAGGGTCCTCATCAGATGTGTTTCCATGGGATAAGGCAGAGAAAAGGAAGGCACAGCAGACTGTATCACAAGAAATCAGGAAGAGTACCCAAACGTCCAAGCCATCTGCAAAAACACTCGCAACAGCCTGCAAGAGTTCTCTACTCCCTCCCTCCCTCCTTTCTTTGTGTGCCCAGGGTTGGGGCCCACCTGCATCACGCACCCCAAGGAGACCCTTATGTCCAGAAGTGCAAATCGCCAAATCCTACGTTCTTTTTTTCATGCTGCAAAGCTTAGTTGCATCTAAACCGTTCACATTGCATCCTCTTTTGTTTCCGGCAGTGAGATTGTATTTGCATCTACTAAAACACATGTTAGGATTATAAATACTGATCATGTACCGTGCCCAGTGCACCTTAGACTCGAATCTTACCAATCAAATAACATGTGTGTGTTCGTGTCCTCCGATTCCTAATTTCTTTTCTAATTCCTTTATTTCAAACGGGATATTACAGTTCAATTGCTTCTTTTTTCCTTCAGATTTTCCATTCCATCCAGCCTCTTTTCTTTTCCAACCAGAGTCCCATGAGCAAATAGATCAGATCAGCTCCTTTCTCTTTTGTAGATACATGCATATGTAAACAGACCGTCTAATAACATGGCATATGATATAGCCCCCAATCCCATCATTCCTCCCTCCTCCCTTCTCCTCCTCCATGTTGGTGTCCACTTAATCTTCCACACTAAAGCTGGCCTCACAAGCCTCTTCCCCCCTTTTCCCAGCCTTTATTTTGCCTATCCTCTCTACTCCATCAGCACACTACGCTACTAAATTTCAAAAAGCAAAGGACACTTTTGCCCACAGCCTCAGTGCCTCCCATTCCTTCCACCCATACTCTCACCTTGTGGGCAACTGGGCATAGGCATATGCACCACAGCCTCACCCCTCAGCTCAGGTGCTCACCACTGTTCTGTCGCCACCACCACGGTCTCTAGAGTGCAAGAACAGCGACCGCCATGCCGGCGGCGGCGACGACGACGATGCCCTTGCCGGACTACCAGGTGTCCGGCGCGGCGGCGGCGGCCCCGCGGCACGGCTCGGGGTCCATCGGCCCGTTCTTGGCGGTGCTCGCCGCCGTGCTGGTGCTCACCGTCCTGTCCTGCCTCTTTGGCCGGGTGTGCGCGGCGCAGGCCGAGGGCCCCGATGAGTGGTACGACTGCACGAGGCTGGCCCGCCGGAGATGCTGGCGGTGGCGGGCGCCTCGCCGGCCGGTGAAGCCGGCTGCGGAGGTGAAACAACCGGCCGCACTGCCACTGCCCGAGCCGTGATCGATGAGGCAGGGCAGCAGCCCAGGAGCTTCTTGACTTGATGCTTCTCTTCCGGTGCTGCAACCTTGCAGGTTAGTATGATATAGGATAAAGCAATAAAAAGATACCTGTATGTCAATATCAATGTACTATTGTAATACTTCTCATCTTGTTTTGAATCCTTGAGTTATCCTTGATGTTACTGATTAAAGTTGATTTAGTTAGCCTTCACTTCTCATTCTTTTGTAGTAAGATTATAATGTTATGGTAATTGCAGTCTATCAGTAAATTTTGTCAGATTGGCTCATAGTCATAGACTCATAGTACACCTCAATATTCAGACCAATATTTTTATTACCGCCAATATTTTTTCCTTGATCTTTACACATTGAATTTAAAAGACATTTTCCATTTTTATCATTCTCTTTTAATCAGAGAAGGAATAATAACTTGCTAGGCAACTTACAAAGAACAAGAGATTGTTGCCCTTTAGAAATGATTAAAAAGGGCAAGGAGACATGTAGGTTCCCCTTAGTCACAAGTGATACAAACAAATATAACTTGCAAATCTCTAAAGCACAAGCTTCCATTATCAGGTTACAATAAAAAAACTTCCATACTTCCATTTATGATACTTTACAACAAAAGACTAGAGCCATTATATCATCAGAAACCTTACCATTACTAGTTACAATACACTTGAGAAAGAGAGGTGAGGGGGTAAAAAGGCATGGAACAAAATGAAACTCTACCATCAGGTAACAAGCATCTACAGGTGTAAAAGAAAAGGAAAAAATAATACACAGCTTGAAATCGCTAAAAACGAACTTTACACCAGGTATTCTCTCGTCTCCTTGAGATCTATATAAGCAATATTGTGTGATCTTGCTCTATCATCTGAACTGGAAAAACTCCATGACACCATCGAAGCAAGAATCCAAGAATATCCACAAGTTCCAATCAGTCCATTTTTGTCATCTTTCGGGAGACAAAATTCTATAAGCTGCACAAAACACAAAATCTACTAAAAAAGCTATCCCTGAACTTCTAGATCGGTTTCCCTCGTTACTTGCATATCCCTGCCATCACGACGAGCAGAGATCCCAACCATCCTCTGGTGTGATGACGTCCGGTGTCGTGATGACAACTGTCTTGCCACCTCTGGATCTTCAGCCTTCCCCAAGTATCTTTTCCACTGAATCTTGTTATGGAACATTGGGAAGAAGCGGATCTGGATTGCGGCGTAGCTGAAGTACGGGATAAGTGTTGCCATCACCACAAAAAGTACCACCAACCAATATGAAAGAGCCGGCGCCAACTGTTCAATGAAGACCATGTATGCTGTTGTTGAGAACCTTGGGTCTACAGCACCAAAAGCCAAGAGGAAGAGGTACCATACAGCAATGCTGCCCCATATGAATATGTGCTGGATTATGGTGAAGTAGTTCACAGAGAGCGCCATTTGGCAGTTCACAACCCATACGACACAAGTGTACATGACAACACCTAGGGCATCCAAACCCACAACTTGGCCATCCTGACGGAATGCCTGGTCCTCAAGGGCAGTGGTGCAGAAGAAAAAGATTAAGATGGCATTCATTACACCATTAAGCATCCAGCCAAGTACCCGACGCCAGCTGAATAATATATTCTGCACACCTTCTTGGTAGAGCTCCGGATACTGCAAAATAACATGCAGAATAGGAACTTCATTAGAAACAGCTTGGTCAAATGGAAGGAAAATGAACGTGCATAGCTCCTGCACTTTAATGTAACATGAAAGATACAATGTTATCTTTGTTTGTTCAAGACGACAATGAAAGGAACTGAAAACCCCACAAATAGGACTTATTGAAGCATCTCTAGGGTAAAAGGCCTCCTTGGATGTCATGGGTGGGTACTGTTTGCGCGTGTGAACAGTACACATGGTACTGTGGTGCCTCGCACTGTTCATGCTGGGCCCACGGATGCATTAGTGGTTGGAAATAGAGATTAGAATAGTTAGTTTCCTTGTTATTTGGGTTTACTTCTTTAGAGATGTATTCCATCTAATAGAGATAAGTTTCCTTAAAAATAGAGATTATTTTTAGGGTTAAGTCGGGTTGTTCTTATAAAAGGGATAGCATGTATCAATTATCAATCAAGCAAAAAAGATGAATTAATCTAGTCTCCCTCCTAAGGTTCTATCATCCCAGTCTATAGTCTAATCTCTCATCCTACAAAGCCGATGCCGTCCGGCCTTCTTCCTGGCGGTGTTTACCTCGTTATAAACCAAGGTTCATGACAACTTGGTATCAGAGTAGTCGATCCCTTTCCACGACTTCTGCTACCATGGTTATGGCGACAAATCAGACCATTAGACCTGCAACCGAGTCGTTGGCTATGATAAAGGCTAACGCCAACAAGATAGCCATGAGTACCAACGACAACGACAAGAAGATGGCGGTCATCTTTCTCGACATGCATGCTACTTTAGAGAAGATGATCGCGGATCAGAAGGAGAAGAAGACGCAACAAGAGGCGGCGGCGTTTCTAACAATCACAGTGATGCTGTCAGAACTTGCCGCGCCACTACCGCATCCTGCCATGGTATCGCCGAAGCCTGTTGCGGCCCTGCCAAAGTACGTTGTGACCACTGCGACGCTGCCAAGGTTGTTGTCATGCCTGTCGCAGTAATCGGTGAGTTTGCCATAACCGCGCGTGGAGGCAATGATCTTCAAGGACTCATGTCGTCATCATAGCCTCTCGTCAACATGGGGTCTCCTAGGGCTTCAGCCATGACCGCCACCACAGCTCGAGGACGAGCTGTCGCGAAAGGAGGGAAGTAGTGTCATGGGCGGGTACTGTTCACAAGTGTGAACAGTACGCATGGTTGTAGCGCCTCGCACTGTTCATGTCGGGCCCACAGATGCATTAGTGGTTGGAAATAGAGATAAGAATAATTAGTTTCCTTGTTAGTTGGGTTTACTTCCTTAGAGATGTATTCCTTCTAATAGAGATAAGTTTCCTTAGAAATAGAGATTGTTACTTAAGGGTCAAGTCGGGTCGTCTCTATAAAAGAGATAGCATGTATCAATTATCAATCAAGTAATAAAGATGAATTAATCTAGTCTCCCTTCTAAGGTTCTATCATCCCAGTCTATAGTCTAATCTCTCATCTCACCAAGCCGACGCCGCCTGGCCTTCTTCCTGGCGATGTTTACCCTGTTATGAACCAAGGTTCATGACATTGGATTAACTAGGAGATCATTAAATCATATGAAAACATATACTACGTGAACACTTTACCTAATCAAGAGGACCAAGAGCACAACAAAAGAAGAAATTTTAAACTTACAAACAAAACATGATTATGTAGCTTTTGAGCAACCACAGAGTAGAAAGCATATTTTCTTCAGAAAAGATGAGGTGGAATATGTTTCAAGTGTATTTAGGATTTGAAATGGATTTTCCCCAATTTATTTACTATTATAAAAGATTGTAGTTCTTCTGAACCATTTGGCATTGAGGTACCTGCAGACACAGCCTGGAAGACACATCCTGATCAAACACTCCCAACGCAATGACAGGAAGGGCAGTGAAAATGACATTATACAGTGACAAGAACCAGTCATTATATGCTGGCTTCCCTGAAAAGGATGCAGATGCTTCATACAGAAATATGGTGACTCCAAAAGTTACATTCTTGTAGAAGAAATAGCATATCTGCACCCAAAAAAAAGCTGATCAACATGATGCTTGAATTTCAAAAGCTGATTATTAGGTCTAAATAAACATAAAGTATACCATCACTGAAATGCGTCGGTAACACCAATGCCCATGCACCAGTAGTAACCGTTCCAGGAAGCGGAATTGGGCGATAGCAACATCACTTGCCATGACAGCCTAAAACGTTGTGAACAGGAACAACAAATCATTAAAAAAAATATTTTATAGTGGGCATAAGCACCTTCATAAAATTTATAAAGCATCAAATTAGTAACCT
Organism: Phyllostachys edulis; assembly: GCA_036346405.1. Taxonomy (NCBI): domain Eukaryota; kingdom Viridiplantae; phylum Streptophyta; class Magnoliopsida; order Poales; family Poaceae; genus Phyllostachys; species Phyllostachys edulis. The sequence goes on along the minus strand of JAYEVD010000433.1, from coordinate 132,668 downwards.
GCATCCCTTCAACACCACTAATGCCAACCCCTATGTCAGCTTCCTGAAGCATGCCAACATCGTTTGCCCCATCACCAATTGCTAAGGTCACTTTATGTGAACGTTTAACAAGTCTTGTAACCTGCAATTGTTGCACCATGTTAATGTCTTTGCATGTATGTTTCTAGAAACAACACTAGGAGAATTACATAGAAAAGAGAAATATGAACTTCATAAAAGCAAAGAGCTGACCAGTGCCTTCTGCTTCGGTGAAGATCGACAACATATGACTGATGCGCACTTGACAGCAAGATCCAATAACTTAAACTTGACATCATCTTCCAAAGCATAAGTTAACGATTGACCATCAATGATCAATGCAAAAGATTCAGTGCTGGACTGACTTAAGGGTCGAATTAGTTTGATTCCTTCCTCTATCTGATCCATAACCCTTTGCTTTGATGCCTGGTGAGCCAATAAAGAGAAAAGTAATTAAGACGGTTTTGAATTTTGATTGCCTAGGGTTAGCAATTATAAATGTGAATGCCTGTTCAGTTAAACTGCCTTTTCTTTTGTAAAATTTGGGAGCTATTGTCGCAAATATAGTCATTCCAAAATTACAATTGTTCTTTACCTAAAATGAGTTACATAATATGCAATGCTTAAAAAACAAAGGTAATTCAATGATTTATTCACCTTTGCAATGGTTTGTTTGTCTCCATTTTTCTCCAATGCAATGATGTCAAGTGCTTCCAGGGTGATGATTATCTGTCTCATTCCTTGTCGAAGTAGGCTACATGCAAAGCTGAAGATGAAAAGGCACATGAATCAGAAAAGGAAATAGCCAGGTTGTACTTTTTTTTAAGAACAATAGCCAGGTTGTACTAAAAAGTTCCTTTTCCATGCAAAAATACAATACATACCCAATATTGATAGCTGTCTCCATTTTGTCACCTGTCAGCACCCATATCTTAATTCCTCCTTGTGCAAGCTTATCTATGCATTCCGGTACCTGAATATAAATGCACATGAACACATATAAACTAGGAATATTTATTAGAATGTATTTGAGTTATAAAAAAATGTCTGGAAAAGACAGTTGTTAACAAAAAGTTGTACCCCTTTCTGGAGCTTGTCTTCAACAGCGGTGGCACCAAGAAGAAGCCAGTCCCGCTCAATGCTGTCAACAGCCTCCTCAATTTTTTCATCTCTGTTGGCACTTACAGATGTTTTGGCAGCATTGAATTTTTTATTGAATTCCTTGTACTCTTTCTCATCCAAGACACGGTATGCAAGAACCAAGGTTCTTAGACCAGATTCAGAATACTCATTTATGTGCCTTTTAGTCTCTTCCTCAAATTTTCTTCCAGTTGGTGCAAGCCTTTTGAACATCACACTGTTCGCATGGAGAATACATATAAGAAAACATTGACAGGAACATAAGTTGGACAGTTTTCTGTGATAAAAGATGCAGAAATTCAGGATATATGGAACTAACCTATCAGCACCCTTACTAAGCAGTAATATCCTTCCCTCCGGTTCCTTGACTATTACAGACATCCGTTTCCGTGAGCTACTGAATTCCAAGATATTTAGGAGCTCATACTTTCTGTAAAATAATGTCAAAGGGTCAAATTTAGGTAATAAGGATTACCTTTTAGGGAAACAAAGAAATTTGACTTACCTATTTTTTACACCATTCTGACTTGGATCCCGTTCACGAACAATTATACTTGTCTGTGCCCTTTTGTAAAACTCAAACCCTAATTCTCTTGCTGCAATAACAAATGCAGCTTCGTCAGGGGACTCAGCTTCATATGAAACCTTCCCAGTTGCATCTATCTCAGGTATGCATGTATGACAGATGGCTAGCAGACGGAAAAAATCTCTTATCATATCCCTATTAGGCTCATTAATCCAGTTTCCATCCATAATACGAGGGTCCTTGAAATTAAACCCTTTAACATGAGGACTTTCATCATTTTTTCCCTCCTTGTGGTCTGCACTTTCTATCTTTTTTGAGGGAGCTCCACTTTCTATCTCATCATCTAACGGGGCCCCTTTCCTCAGAGCCATAGCTTTCTCAACTTCTGTGACGCCCTGACCATAGGCAGTGCCAGCAATCGAACACTTAATAAACTCCATCATGTTACAGGTCAATGTCCCAGTCTTATCAGAGAGGATTGTATCAACTTGACCCAGTTCCTCATTTAGATTCGAAGTACGAGCATGAGTTGGCTTATCTGATTCCTCATGATACATTTCAATGTCCTGGTTGATGAATAAAGCCTGCAAGATCTTGACCATCTCAATAGATATGTACAAAGAAATTGGGATGAAGTAGCCGTACAACATCAAGGCTGTCAGCAAGTGAAAGAACGATGCCAGAGCTGCTCGCTTCGGATCATAAAAGACAGTTGAATCATCTGGCCGAAGATACCACCGTTTCGGCTCACCATTCCTTAAATCATCTTTGGTCCATATACCGAACAAGACTGAACCAAGTAATGCAATTATGAGTAATGAAGACATCAGCAGATAAATGATTTTATCCATTTTCTTCTCAATCTTGCTTCTTTTAGATGGTGGATCAGTTGCATTTTGCATCACTTTTGTATCGTGACCTGTGAAGATGACAGCCCCATATATGAAGTCAGTGTTCCGCAGCTTTGAATCCCGAAGAAGAAGCTGTTGGGGTGACAAATGATGCTGCCGGCCTTTCCATTCCATAGTACCAACAAAAGAGTAGAGATTTGCATTGGGATCTTCACATTTGATCATTTGTCTGAGATTACCGAAATTAGTATCCTCTTCTAAATTCAAAGTCACCTCAAGAGCTTGTTTAATTTTCAAATTTGTTTCACCATCAAGGTTCATAGTCTCTACATAACAGATTCCATCCGGATAGTTAGATGAAAGCAGAATCAAGTCAGCAGGAAAGAAATTATCCTTCTCCACCTTTATTACATCTCCAACTTTGATATCTTTCCATTTTGTGTCTTCAAAATTGCCATTGCCTCTATGCACTTTTACTATCCGATTATTGAGCTCATGATCCTGGGTGAAGAATTGCATATATCCGCTTAACATATCGATAGCATGCAAAATGTACATAAAATATCCAAAACCAACTAAATCTTTAATACAGCAAAAAAAAATTAGACTAATCTTTGTGCAAGAAAACCATCACAGAGATACGTGTCGCATCAACGAATTGAAAGTCATAACAAAAATTTAGCTCGGCTATACCTTAATTACCAGATAAGCTCAACATTGATCTATAGCGTGTTCATGAAAAAAGATCATCTATTCATGAAAAAAAAGGGTTTCTTGTGAAATGAAATCATGTATCGCAACAGAGATTACAAATTCTTCCTATAATCAGTTTATCAGCTACCTATTAGAATGAAATTTTTTGGATCCAGCATAATCCATAATGACATCATATGACTACATCTCAAGAATGCAAAATGACGAAACTAAAAAATTTGCAACGTAGTTCAGGGCATTGTTCAACACATATTGTTTCTCTAAAAAAACTAAGCAATACATATTAAGTTTAGAATAGTCGTACCCAAAATTTCTATTCTTCTTTCGTTATAGTTTTCTTACTTTCAGTTACCTGTGGTTTGTGGTTTCTTACAAAAATTGGAATTTATCTTTTAACAAAAAAAAACTAAGTTTGTATTTCCCTGCAGACTTACGACATTGATTTGTTGATCTAGAAAGAAAGCTCCTTTAGCTTCCTTTAGCTTTAAATTCATACATATTTTGTCCCATCCTTAAATATGGAATCGTGTAATATTTTTGCTTTTGGAGATAGAAATGCCAAAAAAATTTCAACTCATTAAGCAGTTCAATAAACAGCCATTGAATAGATTGATTATGCTTACAATCCAGTTGAATTCTTGTGAATCATAACAAACACACCATATGAATCAGATGGAACACAATAAATATGATTCACACGTGCTAGGATTTGAATGGAAGGTAACAAGAACAATACCTGCTGTTTCCTCCTCCAATCCTCAACCCCTTCTTTCGCCATGGTTGCCGCAATGACGAAGCACAATGGCAGGAGTGCACTAACCGCCGTGTAGGGAGCGAGCGGGGTCAACGCGAGGATACCGGAGACCAGGAAGTAGAAGTTGGCCACCCTCCTGAACTGTTCAAAGAGGGATTTGGGCAGGAAGGTAACCAACGTGTACTTAGTTGTTGACACCTCGTTCAGCGGATAACTGAAGCCCTCCACTTCATGCCTGTCCGGCTCATTGACGTAAACAACCCGGGAGAACCCAGTCGACCCAATCCGCGAGTGATCCTCGCTGGCGCCCTTGCTGCATAGCGCAAAGGTGTACAATGCACTCAGCTTGAGCTTCAGCCTCCTCCTCCCCCCAGCCATTTCCCAACACACAACCAAATGACTGCACCAAGCTACTCTCAACACCCCCAAGGGCTCAACAAGCTCAGGGTTCTTGGCTGCTGCTGAGCATCCAATCTGCTCCAAGCTTATTGAACTTGAGGGAGGAAAGAGGAGCCCAAAATTTTTGAGCTCAATCTGCAATTCCCCCCAAGAAGCACCAGATCAGGTCCAAATTTCTGGACTCTCCTCTGAGCAAGAACAACTCAGATTTCAAGTAGCAATCCCTTTCTCCCTCCAAGAAACACCTTGCAATAAATTCCAACCCTCTTCCCACCCAACTCCACTCCACCCCCACCTACCTAAAAAAAGCAAGCAAGCCACACACACACACAGCTGCACAAGAAACTGGACTGGACTGCACTGCACTAAGAGCAACCAAATCACCTCGCAAGAACACCTCAAGAACACGAGCTCAGGAGAGGAGCTCCAAGATCCCGCCCCGCCACGGCTCCTTCAGACCAAAACCCCGGCCTCCGCCCGCCCCGGCGAGCGCCCGCCTCCCGGAATCGCGGCTCGAGGTGTCGGCTCCACCGGAGACCCTGATCCATGCGCGCGTCTCCCTCGCTCGGCGCCTCCAAGAAACGCCTCGCCCCAAGAACTTATCAGGCGCGCGAGAGGAATCTCACGGGTGGCAATGCGCTTGCACCGAGCCCCGGCGGCAAGGAAGGAACGGAACCCCCACGCGGTTTCTTGCGAGGCTTTCCCTCGGCGAATCAGGGACGCGGACACAAAAGGGGAAGGGGGAAATTCGAAGATTTGGGGAGGAGGGGGAATGGAGTAGGAGACGGGAGAGGAGAGGTCAATGGAATGGAGTAGGAGACGAGAGAGAGAGAGAGTCTCGACGTGTGCGATGGGGTCGGTTGGGTTTGGTTGTTGGCGTCGCCTCTGCCGTGCTGCTGCTACCTGTCCTGCCCGGCTGACCGTCTGGTTGGGGGGTTTTTTGGGTGGGAAAAAAAACTGTCTCTTGAGGAGTTTTTATAGTGGCCACCGGTAGATGTAGACGTAGTAGATGAGATCTCGGTCTCTCTCTTTATTTTTCTTTCCTTGTTTATATTTACTTACTTTTTTTAAGACTATGGCGTTTATTTATTACTTGTTATCGGCTCTTCTTATTATTTTGTGAATCTTGTGTTTACTTATTACTTGTTATCAATTCTCACCTTAGATGAGAAACATTAATTGCGTGTCCTCATTTTATTACACGTTTGCGCTCCCTGCTTTTATTTTTGTTGAGTAAATCTAGTCCGTGCAATTATCACTATAGATGAGATAATGTAGCTTTAGAGTGGACATAGGGCATATTTGGTCCAAGGCTAAAACGAATCAAACAAAAATTTTGGTATTACTATGAAAATTTGGCTATTGTTTTGATTCGATACCAACATTTGGCGTTGCCTTGCAAATTTTGGTAACGCCCAGATTTGGCAGATTTTCCCAGCCAAATCCCTGGCAGCGCGGGCTGGAAATTTGACCGCCAAAATTTGGTGTGGCAAGAAGCAGCAAAAACAATGAGTTGGCGACACATGGCGGCAGATGGTTGGGTTTCATTAGTGGCATTAATTGCATATTAAGTTTGATTCAAGGCTTTAAAATAATCATATTTTCTAAACTGAGTATCCGATTTGTGATCTGTTTATACCGTTATGTTCCTTGTCATTTAATCAACAAAACAAGACTCGTGTTGGCATATTTTGGTGAAAAAATAGATATCATGCTGGACCTACGCGCCATACTCATATTTTTTTTATCAAATTTTGGCATGGTTGCAATCCAAACACATCAATTTCAGTATTACCCATAAATTGGTATGACCCAAACACCATTTTTTTCCCCAGTTTTTGGCATTGTCAATAGTTTGGTATGGCTACCTGGGGTCATAATCCAAACAGGCCCATAATCTCTAATGCTATTATCCCTAAAACATCCATATTGTCATGTTCTATGGTATAATTAGCTATATGTTTTGTGACGAGTATATCAAGAATGCCATGACTGAATATGCCAAGGCAGATCACCCTATTTAACAGCCGGTGAAAAGCGTGCCTTCCCACCCAGCTACGTCGCCCGCGGAACGCTCACCGTTGGATCGCTACGTGCGTCGCTTGCGTTCGCCGCGATTTACATCATCGCTTAGTAGCGAGGAGCTTAACTTGCATGGGATCGCATGCTTGGTGCATTTCTTGGGCTCTCTTTGGGCACAGCGTCTGCTTGGGCCTCTGACATCCGCGCCTCGCCACACGCTGCGCCGGTGGCACAGTGAGCTTCCTAGTATATGTTAATAGACAAACCCGAACCACAGTGCCGATCAATTGAAAGCTAATAATATGCCACAGACAAGTATTACGCCCATCTTTTAGAATTTGGAATAATTTGAACTATCTATGTGCAAGTATGTGTAACTTCCATGGAGTTTTTGGCCGATATGGCATCAGTAGCACCTCACTTAGTAATGCCAAGTTTGGTCCCAGTAGGACTCCGCCTCCACTGCGTGCCCTAGGGGCGAGCTCACCCGGCCCCTAAATCCGGTCCCCTGGGGTCAGACCTACCGCGTTCATGCCCTTAGGGCATGGCACTATTTTGCTATCGGTGTGCCAGTGCCCGCACGGGATGGAATTGATTCCCTTTGTCCCATCCATCACACCCATGCCCCCACGCATTCAAAGGCTTCCCCCCATATGCAAAAAAACAGTGCGCGAGAGGGAACTCCATCGCTTCGCAGTCGTCGTGAATTGCGTTTGCGCGGCTATAAAAACCGTGTCGCTCTCCCTCTCGCTCTCATTCTTGAATTCATTCACATTCTCGCCCTCGACGTAGAGAGACAGAGAGAATAGACCGAGTGAGTGAGTTCTGATTTCGTTGTCAATTAATGAGTGTTTCGAGTGGTGCTTAGCTATCGTATTAGTATAGAAAGGTCGACATCAAGAGGAGGTAATTTTTTTATCCTATGTATTATGTTTATTAACTGTGTAATTTGTTAGTTGTAATTAATATAGGCATAATTATTTAGTTATAATTAATCAATAGCAATTAATTAGGTTGTAATTAAATAGTCGTAATTAATTACTTGTAATTAATTAATTACACATAACTAATTTAGTCATAATTAATTAGTCATAATTAATTAGTCATAGTTAATTAGTTGTAATTAATTTAGTCATAATTAATTTAGTCTTAGTTAATTATTCATAATTAATTAGTCACAACTAATTAAGGCCTAATTAACTAGTCATAGTTAATTAGTAAGTAATTAATTTAGTCACAATTAATTACTCGTAATTAATTAGTCGTAGTTAATTATTTGTAATTAATTTAGTCATTATTATTTAGTCGTAATTAATTTAGACTTAGTTAATTAGTTGAAATTGATTAAGGCCTAATTAATTAGTCTTACTTAATTAGTTGTAATTAATTTAGTCACGTTAATTACTCGTAATTAATTTAGTTGTAATTACTTTAGTCACAATTAATTACTCGTAATTAATTTAATCATAATTAATTTAGTCGTAATTACTTTAGTCAATTAATTACTAGTAATTAATTTAATCATAATTAATTTAGTCAATTAATTTAGTCATCATTATTTAGTCATAATTAATTTACATATAATTAATTTAGTTATTATTAATTTATTCATTATTAATTTGTGTCTTTCATCTCTTGCAAGCCATGTTTCGATCGGAGCTACTCGAATCATTTTACAACGAACATAACCAGAGAAAGTTGTGGACCACCAGGGACGGAGGTGGTCCACCCCTCGTGCTTAGGTCAGAGAAGCATTACTAGGACCTTGACCCTTGCTACGTCCCAATCCTTCGGGACACGGGCCTGTTGCCCTTTGCAAGGATGCTCTATGTTAGCCGCTACTTCACCCTAGATAGGAGTATCATGTCGGCACTTGTTGACAGATGGAGACCCGAGACGCACACCTTCCACTTTCGGTGGGGAGAGATTACAGTCACTCTCCAGATTGTCTCCTTGACCAGTCTACTGATCAAGGGAGACGCCCTTGTTCCAACCCATCCGCCGATGGATTGGAAGGCCCGCCTGGTGCATCGGTTCGGCCTAGCTGTCCCAGACAAGGCCCGTGGTGTCCCTCGGAAGATGAACACGCAAGATGAACTAAAAAAAAAGTAAAAGAGTGTGTGTCCATCGTGTTCTCTTGGGCTCGATCCCAACAATCAATGCCCTCCAAATGCACTAGACGATGTCTTTAGGACGCACCTCGTAGCTTACCTTCTTTATCTTTTTGGTTGGGCCTTGTTTCCCACCACACAAGGTGATTGGATGTACCCCAGCTTCACTCACATCGTTGAGTCTTTGGTTGATACCCAGCCTGGGGACATGCCCCATTACAACTTCGGGATCAGTCATCCTTTGTGCCACTTAGAGTGAGGAGCAGCCTCATGATAAGAACTAGACTCAGTGACGGAGAGGGCATGAGCTATCGGAGCAAATCCAAGACGATCAGGAGGGCGAAGGGATGTCCGGTCATGAAGGGCGTAACGAGGAGCATCATCAGGAGGATCAGATGTAGGTGTCAGCAAGATACCGGGAGAGGAGACTGGTGGAGGACAAGGATGCCTAGACTAGTGAATACCAGAAAAACGAGACAGTAGTACTGCAGAAACAAGAGGCGGTGCTACAGGAGACGGAACTAGAGGTACATAAGGAATCACTGGAGACAGACTAGGAGAAGACTGCGATAGTGGAGAAAAGGGTGAAGAGTCAGAAAGAGACAACCATGAAATCATCTCAACAGTGGAAACATGATAAGGAGCGGAATCTCTATAAAAGAAAAGTCGAGATTCGTCAAAGACAACGTCTTGTGAGATCCTCATCCGTCGAGCAGAAAGATCATAGCAGCGATAACCCTTATGCTCAGAACTATAACCAAGAAACACACACTCAACTGACTGAGCTGACAATTTGGTGTGCTCACGAGGCTATCGTAGAATAAAACAGGTGCAACCAAAACCACTGAAGGATCTAGACCCGCCATTATATGTTAATTGAGTTTTGGTGATTAATGACAAATCTAATTGTGAGACTAACACTCTTATTGATATACCATGATTAGTCTCATTTGGATATAAAGGTGAAAATCAAAGAGGTGTGCATTCGACATCATAATTCTTATATCTTGTTGCATCCCTCATATCCAAAATATAGGTTGAACTCCACCAAAAGGTTAACTTGGATATGTGCATATGCTCCCATTACACATTTATGTATGCACACATTTAAGGGGAGTTCATTCTATATTTTGTGGTTTCATTAGTATTGATCCATATTCCTTTGTTCACATATGACGAGGATTAAAACCTATATGTATTAATTTAATACATAAAAGACCATATGCCTTCATGGTCGTAACCCCTAAGGCTAACGACCTCACTGGTCGTAAGGATTCCAGAGGTTACACGATGGGTACCCTGGTCGGACTAGGCTTCGACCAGGTAGCTGCTCGGAAAAGCTATGAACTGGCACTCTCAACCGTATAATGAATGGAACACGTGCCAAACGTTCCGTACCATACGATGATATACAAGACACTGACGATAAACCACTTTACGGTTAAGGTGCTCACAAGTACTTAACCGCAAGGTAGTTAGCACATTGTTAACTACCTTTAACCTCCGACCAGTTGTAACGTTTCACTGGGGACGCCTTCCCTAGGAGTAACTGCCACCCTTTCAGGAGTTGTTTAATGGTGGAGCGTAGAAGACGGGGAGGACACACAGACACTCATACAGAGAGACACAACATCAAACAACAAAAGGCAATACAAAAGCCGAAGCAATAGTATTCAATACATTCAGTGTAATTGGAAATAGTCCCAAGTCAAGTCTTGTAATCCCAGTTCATATAATAAAAAGCGATTTCCATTCTCTTCGGGATAATCTCGTCATTTTCCTCTTTTTATTTTAAATAAGATCGGCGATTCGATCGTCGGCAATTTGGCGTCGTCCGTGGGGAAGAAGGCGTAAGTTTCTGAAGAAACTCTTCGCTCATACAAATCCTCACCCAAGTTCCTGCAATCGCTAATGCGAATATGCCCGGAGTTTGGAATGAGGAGAATTGGTTCGACTTGGCGGACTACGCCAACCTCGATATGGAAGGATGCATTCGTGCCATGGAGGAAAATGGCAGATCATCCTCCTCCGCCGGCTCGTACGTCGCTGACGATAGTGAGATCGACCGAATGGACGAGGATGCGCCGCCATTACCGGTGGCGCAATCAGAGGAACCAACCATTCCGATCATTTCGGAGTGTCGGGGACCTCCTCAAGCCGGTCATTCCGGCCAAGCAAAGCAGTGAAGAAATTTGATACCCCACTCGAGAATCTCTATACCCTCGATGAAATCATGGTGAAAGATACTCTCCTACCGCTTCGGCAATTCCGTGAGTCAACCGACATCTGTAGCGGTGTCGATGAAGCCTCCATTGGTTGTAGGCCATGTGGGGATGATCACCTTCGACATCTGATCGGATTCGCGGATCGGTGAGAGACCTCGAGAGATTCTCATTTCCGACCGCTCTCCGTCGTGGAAACTTCTGGCAGAGACACTGAGAAGCTCTCCATTAGTTATGATGGAAGCTCATCGGAAGATCGGTGCTGGAGACACGAAGTCAACGCGATCGGAGATGAAAATCAAGATACCCTACACGGTCCTACATTCTCTACCACGCCATCACGTGTTGTTAGAGATGATCCGAGCCATCAGGCACCAACTTCCGGAGTCCACGGAACTGATCGACGTCCATCAACTAATTTGCCTGGTGTTACCCCACCTAGATTAGCTGATAGGATAGATCAAATCCAAGGGACGGGGGAAGGTTCAGGTCAGCGTACACCTACGACCAGTATGAACCCCTTAAGACCCTCGGTAACTGTACAAAACTTGCGACGTGTTCAAGAATTGTTAAATAATTCTGATCCCACTTTAGCGGGAACTCCAGGTTTTGTACAGCTTGTGGGTCAAGTATCTGAAATTCTCCAACAGACCATGCAGCGCACGGAAGCGTACCGGGAACAAAGGGTTTCAAGAAGTCAAACTGTGATTTCATCCCAACATTCCTCCCTCAGCAGGGGACAACATGGTCATGTTCGGGAACAGTCGATACCAAGGCCTCCTCGACGATTCCGACCAAGGAGTCACGAGGGGAGAAGGTTATTTCATGAAGCCACTCCCCTATTACATCGAGAAGAATCATCGCTTGGACTAGACGACCTCCGACATCATCTGAATCAAGTAGGCGGTCGAAGGCATCATATTAATGTCTACGACCGGATCGGCACACCGGAGTTCCAACGTTCCAATCTTAGGAACCGGTCTCCGATCGACAGCAATCCCAACCCTCTAGAAAGACGCCATGAATCAATCACAGGTTGTCGAGCCTTCTCTGCAGGGCTCCAAGCTGTGCGTTGGCCTAACCGGTTCCGACCGGCCAATTTGGATAAGTTTAATGGAACTCAAAATCCATTGGAATTTCTCCAAATCTATACCACCGCCATCAGAGCTGCTGGAGGCGATGAAAATGTTATGGCCAATTATCTACCCACCGTGCTCAAAGGGTCTGCCTGGTCTTGGTTGTTGAATCAACCGGTCGGGTCGATTTATACTTGGGAGCAACTCTGTGACCTTCTAATTGCAAATTTCGAGTGGTCGTCTGACCCTACATGAAGGAGGATGATCTCCACCGAATCCGGCAGGGCTCTGATGAGACTCTATGTCAATACATCAAGAGGTTCAGCCAGGTTCACAATTCTATACCCGAGGTCGCAGAGTCATCTGTTATTCAGGCTTTCAAAACAGGTCTGAGAAATCGACGGTTTACGGAGGATATAGCAATGAACCCACTAAGAACAACCGTTGAGCTTTTGACATGGCCGACAAGTATGCCACCGCTAAGCGAAGCAATCGAGTGGTCTTGAAGCCATTGATCGGAAAGACAAGATTCCTCAGCCCGGCCTGGACAAACTAGAGAAAAAGAATAAGAAGTCTCTCAAGAATAAAAAGAACCGCAGATCCAACGACAAGGAGGTCTTAGCCATTCCTGATAAATTCATGAAGGGTAAGAGGGACTATGCCGGTCGGGGCAAGACAAAAGCTCCAACCGAGGGATTCCAGAAAAAGAAGAAGTGGTGTCCACTTCACCAGCAGGCAGGGCATGATCTACGCACCTGTCGAGTCTGGCAAAAGAAATTGGAGGATTATTATGCAGATGAAGGACCATTTCCCGCAATACAAGAGCTCGGAGAAACGAGCTCCAAAAAGGACAAGGATGGAGATGAAGAGATGGAGTACCAGGATCCCCAACACACAGTCAACATGATTTTCTGAGGATCGTCTTCATACGAATCCAAACGTCATCTGAAGACCATGGAGCGGGAGGTCAACCTCGTCGAATCTCCAAACATTATTAAGCAATCGAAGTGGTCGAACATCGTAATTTCCTTCAGCAAAGACAACTGCCCCTGTTCCTTCGACTCGACCAGGTAGGTTCCCTATTGTTGTTGAACCAACCATTAATAATTGTAGGGTTAATCGAGTCTTAGTAGATGGATGTAGTTATTTGAATATATTATTTGCAGGAGCTTTAGAAGAAATGCAGGTCCCTATGTCAAAAGTGAAACCAGTAAAATATGCTTTTCATGGCATAGTTCCTGGCTCCATGGCTAGGCCGATAGGGCAAGTTTCCTTACCGGTTACGTTCGGAATACCTGATAATTTTCGAACGGAAAAAATTCCGTTTGATGTGGTAAATTTTGAATCCGCATACAATGAGATTCTTGGTCGACCAGCATTAGCAAAGTTCTTGATAGCCACGCATTACGGTTATCAAAGTTTGAAAATGCCGGGGCCAAAGGGAGTCATCACTATTCGGGGAGATCGAAAAATGGCTTATGTATGTGATCGAAAATCCTTTGAACTGGTCGATGAACTTTCGACTAGAGAAGCTAATCCATCTACCATGCAGGCTAGACATTCGAGACCGAAGGTGACACCCAAACCCTCCGACCAGTCAAAAGAGGTACCACTCGACAAAGGCACTTCTCCGGACAGCGCCAAGTCACTACCTAGATCGAAAATGTGGGCAAACCCGCTCGCAAGGTTTCGGTCGAGCAAAACTCCGATCCTAAATAGGGAAGAGTTGCTAATTTCCTTCCTCCGAGCAAATCAGGATGTATTCGCATGGCGGCGTCCGATATGCGAGTCCCCGAGGTGATCGAGCACAAAGCTAGCTCTCGGCCGATAAGAAATCGATCAAGCGAAGCTATGACGTTTTGCACTGATCGGAAGGAGGCAATCGATCGAGATTGACAAACTTCGATCTTTGGATTTATCCGTGAAGTCAACCACCTCAATGGCTCGCCAACCTGTAATGGTTAGGAAGAATAATGGGAAATGGCGAATGTGTATTGACTTTACATATCTTAATAAAGCTTGTCCGAAGGATGACTTTCCCCTTCCACGCATCGATCAACCGGTAGATTCTACCTCAGGTGCGAATTACTAAGTTTTTAGATGCATATTCGAGGTACCACCATATTAGTATGTGTAAAGAGGATGAGGAGAAAACTTCCTTCATCACTCCATATGGCACCTATTGTTATGTTAAGATGCCATTTGGTCTCAAAATTTGGTGCAACTTTTCAAAGGTTGATGCAAAAACCTTTAGTCCACAAATAGGTCGAATTTAGAAGCTTCGTTGACGATCAGTCGTAAAGACCACCAACGCTAGCAATCACATCTCGGACTTACAAGAAACTTTCAACAACTTGAGAAGGCATAACCTCAAGTTGAATCCGGAAAAGTGTGTGTTCGGAGTTTCTGCTGAAAAATTGCTCGGTTTCCTAGTCTCGGCTAGAGGTATTGAAGAAAATCCGATAAAGATAGCGACCATCGACCGGATCGACCTCCGACCACGAAGAAGGAAGTCGAAAACTAACCTATCAGATGGTAGCGCTAAGTCGTTTCATAGCAAGGTTAGGGGAAAAAGGGTTACCTTTCTTTAAACTTCTTCGGAAACATGGGAGTTTCGAATGGACTAAGGAAGCAAATGATGCCTTTGAAGAACTTAAAAAGTACCTTACAAGTGCCCCGGTCTTAGTTTCTCCGAGACCAGGAGAAACACTGCTGATGTACGTGGCAGCAACACCACAAACAGTAAGCGGTGTACTGGTCGTAGAGAGGGATAATATCCAACGACCAGTCTATTACGTAAGCGAAGTCTTACATGGACCAAAGGAAAGATACCCACAAGTACAAAAGTTGCTCTATGGTATCCTTATGTCTTCAAGGAAGCTAAGGCACTACTTTCAGGCCTATAAGGTGGTCGTACCGATAGGATATCCCCTTGGTCAAGTTCTTGGAAACAGGGAATCATCAAGACGAATAGCAAAATGGGCGGTTGAGCTAGGGGCGTTTGACCTCCATTTCATTTCACGAACAGCAATAAAGTCCCAGCGATGGCGAAATTCATTGCGAATGGACAAACCTGAACCCACCCAAGGGCAGTATGAACACCACGAGTGGACAATGTACTTTGACGGTTCTTTGATGTTAAAAGGGTCGAAATTGGAGTGATCTGATACTCCCTCTTGGCGAACACATCAAATCGCCATCGGTTAAATTTTCCTACCACAAATAATATGGCGAGAATATGAAGGTTTCTTGGCGGGACTCGAGCAAATCGTTAAGCTCGGGATTCATGATTACTAGTGAAAGGTGATTCTCAACTAGTAGCGAATCAAGTAGAGAAAGAGTATCAATACTCGAGTACCAAGATGTCATCTTATCTGGCGGAAGTATGGAAACTTCGAAAAGCACTTCTTCGGTTTCGGATCCAACATATTCCTAGAAAGGAAAACTTTCTGGCGGACCGGTTAGCGCGGATGGCCTCCACGAGGTCAACCATCCCGCCGAGTTTTTCTCGAGCAACTAGATTCACCCTCGTCGAGCCTTCCGAGAACATTCATGATTCTTCTGGTCGAACAAACCAATCAAAGGAACATGGATGCTCCACGGTCATTGACGATTATACTGTCGCGATCAAGGTAGAGATTGGATGACATCGATCTACAATTATCTTGACATGACATAATTCGAAAGATGATGTAGAGGCTGATAGTATAGCACGAAAAGCCAAATCATACACTCTAATCGAACGTACCTTGTATAAACGAGGATCTCATGGAGTGTTGATGAGATGCATATCTCAAACGGATGGCATTAAGTTGCTGACCTAAATCCATGAAGGAGTCTGTGGAGCACACCATTCCTACAGAACACTGGTCGGTAAAGCCTTCAGGCAAGGATACTACTGGCCAACTGCCTTCATGATGCAAAAGAACTTGTGACGAAGTGCGTACAATGTCAATTTCATAGCCGACAAGTACATCAGCCGGCACAAGCCTTACAAACAATTCCTCTTTCTTGGCCTTTTGCAACTTTGGGATTTGGACATTCGGGACCTTTCCCAAGAGCACCCGGGGGCTTTGAATTCCTTTTCGTCATGATTGACACGTTTACAAAATGGATCGAGGACGAGCCGGTTGTCAAAACAACAACTGAGGCCGCAAAGAGATTCCTCATGAAAAATGTGATCACACGATTTGGTGTACCCAATCGTATAATCACGAGATAATGGTGCCAGTTCTCCGTGATCAATTCCAAGAATTCTGCGATGAACTTGGTGTTAAAGTTCATTTTGCTTCTGTTGCTCATCCGCAGAGCAATGGAGAAGTTGAGCGAGCTAATGGTATCATTATGCAAGGGATCAAACACCGAGTATTCGATCAGTTAATCAAACGATCAGGAGCTTGGGCTCAAGAACTCCCGTCTGTATTATGGGCTGTTCGAACCACGACAGGTGTGCGACTGGTGAAACACCATTCTTTTTGGTTTACGGGGCTGAAGCCATGCTTCCTCCAGAACTCAAAATTGGCTCTGCTCGAACTGATCGCTTTAACGAAAATGATCAGAATGAACGAAGACTCGACGATATCAATTTCCTTGAAGAATGACGAAACCAAGCTCTTGTACGATCAGCAGTCTACCAACAAGCCATGCGAAGGTACTATAGTCGTAAGGTGCAACCTCGCAGCCTTACTGTAGGTGATCTGGTTCTCAGAAAAATTCAGAACCAAGCAAATTGCAATAAACTTTCCCCCAAATGGGAAGGTCCTTACACCGTAATCGGGTTACAGGCCGGGTTCCGTCATGACTAGCTATGTCTCGATAGGCAAGTTTTGTCAAATTCTTGGAATATTGATCAATTGCGTAAGTTCTATGTTTAATTATTGTTTACTTTCTCTCAATTCTTTCAATTTCAATAAATTCGTTTATTCTTTAAAAAATAAAGTAACCTTGCTTATATATATATATATATATATATATATATATATATATATATACCTATAGACTGGTCGTTCATGATTGTTAATTTAAACTGGTCGGAGAAGACAATTTTCTCTCCGATATCCTTTCAAAGGATCTCTGTTACTCTATGACAATGACTTCTAAGTCATACGTCGTATTGGTCCTAGTCGTGAGCATTTTTCCACGCGTACCAACACTCTTTTCTTAAGGGAATACATGAGTAATCTGAGCATCATACAAATAACTTTCTATACTGAATGATGTGCCTAAGATTATGAAAGTTGTATTTCATTATTTCAAGATTCTGTTCTGCTCTTATTTGGCTACTGGTCGGGACACGGAAAGCCTCCTAGTCGAAGTCTCTCCTTTTTCGCACATGGTCCTGCCCACTGGAAGGAGCTTCCTAGCGACGGTTCTTTTCTTACGATCCTCGCTACCAGTCGGATAGAGAGTTTGCACATGTTTCATGAAATATGATATATGATTTCAGATCTAAGCATTCCTTGACCCGGACTTTAGGATAATAGATATAAACAAAGTTAAACTTATAATTTGTTGCATTCATTTTGCATTTCTCCTTATGTCAAATAACAAAGTCTCTTATCCAATCATTTATATCTTTTGATTGGTATTTCGATTATGACAAACAAAGATCTATAGCTAAGCGAAGTCATAAAATTTGGTTCCAACCACAATGATTTCCTAGCATTACTACGATCGCTTTTGACTTCATATCGGAACATACCTTCAAAATGATGGTTTCTACTTTTATTCTCTTTCTTGGCTACCTTATATAGTAAAGTTCTTCTACTATAAAGCGTTGAGAACTAGGAGGTATGTGAGAATTAAAAAAAAGTCAAGCAGGGATAAACAAAGGTTTTGTTAATGACATAAAAGGTAAGTTTACACATATTCAATATTTTTACATTTTTGCGAGAATCTACTCTAGAAATATTCCTGACTAATTCTTTGATGGGGATCCGACCTCCATCTCCTCTACTACTTTATCTCCGATTGGCTGAGTTCTTCCATGAACTTGGTTGCCTCGTCAATGGGCGATTGAAGTCATCTTCAACAACTTGGCAATCAATGGAGGGTTAAGCTTTCAGTTTTGCCAAAGCAAAACTAACTCCACTAGCAACGCTTGTTTTCATAACTTTGGGCATAGTTCTTAGAGTAGTCTTGAGCGAGTATTAAGATCCTCTAGAAGTGACCCAAGTAGTTCATTTTCTCTCTTGGATCTCTTAGGGTAGGCGAGCTTGATCCTCGATCCCATATCAAAGATCATCTTGTTCAAACATCTGATCTTTTCATCTAGACTTTCAACGAGAGCCGCCTCCTTGTCTTGCTCAAATTTCAGAGTCTTTTCTACTCTGCTCAAAGCTTGTTTTTGCTCTGCAAGAGTAAAACAGGTGATAAGCAACAAAATAATTGGAGGAAGATAATAAGTCAAGTTTACGATCTGTTACCTTCAATTTTCTTGTTAAGTTCTTCCTTCTTGGTAAATCGTTTGACGATCGACCAATCCTTAGCTTTGATTTCTTCTTCAAGTAGAGCTGTCTTGGTTTTCTCAACCAAGATCTCTTCTTTTATTTTCTCCAAATCTATCAAATATGATAAGGGAGAATAATTAGCAAAGGGCAAAGCATTGAAGAAAGAAAAAGGCTAAGGGGAAAGTTTTTTACTTTCTAATTCGGAGTGTTTCTGCTCCAAGTCTTTAATCCGTTGGGTCAGTCCTCCGACCACAGCAAAATTCTCAACCATATGCTGTCCAAATAAGCATTTTCCTCTTTAAAAATTCTCTATAAAAGATTTTTGGAGATATTATAAAACTGGTCGTAGATACTTACCCGGATAGCCAAATCATTATATCCGCCAAATATTGAATCAGGATGCATTTTGATTTGATGATCCGATATTTTTCCCCATGCCTCGTCAAGCTCCTTATCCTTGATGAATCGGGGGCGAAAAGGGAACTTGTCAGGTTGAGGAGAATTACCAACAATGGTCAGAACCTGTTGAGGGCCTTTAGGGGCATCTACCTCCGTAGAAGGAGTTAGAACCACCAATGGTTCCAACTCAACTGTTGGCCTTGACGCCTGCTCAGGGGCTTCTCCGACCACTGTTTCCTCGGGAACTCGCTCGGGAAGTGGTGCGTTAGTGGACCTCTTCGATGTCGGTCCTCGAAGAAGAGTGCAGTCGGAAACGACGGAACACCGAAGGATCTATCTGAAGGATCTATCTGAAGCAAGGGAGGGAAGTTAAAAAAAAGAGGGGCATCAAATCATCAAGAAATTATTAAAGGTATGCACTTATACGACCACTTTCATTTGAGCGTACCTAGTTAATTTCCGAGATTTGACTCTAAAACGCGGAAGAGTAAAATCTATACCATCGCCCTTCCTCTTCTTTTCTTCCGACCTTGCCGGTTCCGAACCGGCAGGATTGGCCAAGACTGTTGCATCATCTAACGGATATGTCTGAAGCGATGCCCTCGATCAGCTCGTCAAAAGTCACATCCTTGATCATCTGATCGGGTGGAGTGGTTTCACCAGCCCCTATACCAGTTGTTCCAGTAACAACTGTCCGGTCGTCAACGACCGGTATGGGGTTGGCAACCTCCGTAGTCGCGCACCGGTGGCCTTTAGCCTTCTCCACCTAAATCAACAAATGAATTTGGTTAGGTGATGAAATCTTTTATCTAAACTACATATATATATATATATATATATATTATGAAATATTTTGTTACCTCGGGAGATTCATCCTCTTCCAGTGCATCTGGGCACGATTCGGTTGGAACAACGGTGGGATGTTTAGCCTCACCGGTTTGTGTGATTCGCAACCCGACCAACTACAAAAAATAGAGCATGATCAAAAATCTGATCGGAGAATATATATATATGCATGATAAAAGAGATTTTTTACCTTAAGCCTTGTTGCTCTCTCTTGAGCAGGAACTATGGCCAAGATCTCAGAGAATCGACCTTTTCTCCAAGCACCCTCAAGCAGATCGGCTGATCCTTTCTCTAATTTCCTCGGGAAAGAGCTTTGAAAGAAGAGAGAAAAAATAAAGGCATGAACAGTTTAAAGCTGACATATTAATCAAGTGAAAATCTTTGGTGGAGTTTATCTCAAAGACTTACCACCTCCTGAGATAGCTTCATGACGACCAATGGACCAAATCAGGGAGTGAGTCCGAAGCTTCAGCGGACTAATCTGGCGCTTGGTGAAGTCCCTCACCACATGCCAAGAGGTCAAGCCCTTGACTCGCAGGTCGTAGATAGCATCTACCCATCGTCCGACCACCCCTGTCTTCTCCACGGTCTTCCTCCACTTGGGATTTTCATTTGCTCTCATCCCGGCGAAGTAGAGGCCATCTTCTCTCGTAACCATCATGTAAAACCAGTTCTTCTTCCATGACGACCACGAGGATTTCGAGTACATATGAATGTACTCATCGGCCTTCCCATCGTGAAGACGCAATGTACATTCCCCGGGAGTCTCCGTGGTTCTCCCCATCACCATTTGGTAGAAATACTTGAAGAGTTTCAAACTCGGAGGCACTCCCAGGTATGCTTCACACAAATATGTGAAGATGCTGATGTTGGCGATGGAATTTGGAGCCAAATTCACCAATTCCACCCCGTAGAATTCAAGAACACGGAGAAGGAATTTGTGTACCGGCAATCTCAGCCCACATTCGATGTAGGCGAGGAAAATAGGAATTTCTCCATCTTCGCGACTTGGAAAATACTCTCCAAATGCTGGTCTCCATCTGATCAAACTCTTGTTTGGGAGCATCCCAACTTTCTCTAACGCCTCAAGTTTTTCCTTGCTCAATTCCGAAGGCAACCACTTTGTGATTTGCTCCGACATGATGAAAATCCTCAAGGATGAGTAAAGTTTGTAGAACATTTTGTGGTCGGAAGAACAAGAAAAGAGGGCTAAAGATTTTTTCTTGGCAAAGGAGATCAGAAAGGGGATCTGGAAGCATAAAGAATCCAAAAGGTCTAGCGATGGGGATTTTTTATAGCCTCAGATCTTTAAAATTACGATCAGATGTTATCCATAAAAGTCTGAGCGGCAAAAAGCTTCTTTTTTAGCCCAACGGACGAGAGAAACTCTTGAGTTCTCAAGGCAAGTTCTCAACTTTAAAATGAGCATAAACCACCTCGAGCGTCCACGACATTAAATGGGGTGCGCCTCGATCTGATTCATCGAAAGAAGGCGTTCACACGACCGGTTCATTTAAAAGTTCGGGGCTAGTAGCGAGATTAAAACCTCTATGTATTAATTTAATACATAAAAGACCATATGCCTTCATGGTCGTAACCCTAAGGCTAACGACCTCCTTTGGTCGTAAGGATTCGAGAGGTTACGATGGGTACCTCGGTGGACTAGGCTTCGACTAGGTAGCTGCTCGGAAAAGCTATGAACTGGCACTCTCAACCGTATAATGAATGGAACACGTGCCAAACGTTCCGTACCATACGATGATATACAAGACACTGACGATAAACCACTTTACGGTTAAGGTGCTCACAAGTACTTAACCGCAAGGTAGTTAGCACATTGTTAACTACCTTGAACCTCCGACCAGTTGTAACGTTTCACCGGGGACACCTTCCCTAGGAGTAACTGCCACCCTTTCAGGAGTTATTTAATGGTGGAGCGCAGAAGACGAGGAGGACACACAGACACTCATACAGAGAGACACAACAGCAAACAACAAAAGGCAATACAGAAGCCGAAGCAATAGTATTCAATACATTCAGTGTAATTGGAGATAGTTCCAAGTCAAGTCTTGTAATCCCAGTTCATATAATAAAAGAGCAGCCCCCATTCTCTTCCAGGATACTCTACGTCATTTTCCTCTTTTTATTTTCGTAAGATCAGCGATTCGATCGTCGACAACATATATTTGGAATCTTTACTTTGAAACATATCCTTGAATATATATAACTTGTGTAGTTTATATATTCATGTGTGTATATGATACTTGCGTAGCTCATATATCCTTTGAGTATATATAACTTGTGTAGTTGATATATACTCATTGTCTACTTACATTCATTTAGAAGTGGTTATCATCAATTACCAAAGGGGAAAGATCGTGGTATCTTGTCCCACCATTATTGGTTAATGGTATGTGTGGTAATTAATGATAATCATATTGTGGAACTAACATTTTCCATGAGTTGGATAAATAGGTTGAGTTCCATATGGTTGAAGACTTTGGATGACGTCATGTGTTGATGGTCGTCAAGTCAAGACTTGGGATGAAGGAAATCATCGTGTGTCGATGATGTTCATGAAGAAGAGATGATCATGTGTTGATGAAGGGCAAGCAAAGGAAGCCATCATGTGTTGATGAGCATCAAGTCAAGAACCCGGAGTTGAAGCAAGGATGTGCGTCAGCAAGCTTCAAGAAGATGCTAAAGGCAAATGTATGACTAGCTAGGGCTAAAGATGTGTTCCTAGTCTTTTACCGGTCTTGGAGTTGGTTGAAAGACCGTATTGCTAGTATGGATTGTCGTACTATTAAGAGGGGTGTTTAACTAGTAGCTTGAGTTAGTCATGTGTTGATAGCTCATTATGCTTGCTCTATGCTCTCTTGGGATGTTGCTATTTGCGAATGTGTTTTGCAAATAGTTAAAGCTCTGTGCTTAATTGTTGTAGTATGTGACTAGTTTGCAAATGTGTTTTGCAAATGGTTGTAGTCCATGTACCTTATCCTTGTTAACATGTTGCCAATATTTGTGAATGTGTTTTGCAAATAGTTGTGGCTCATGTTTATTCCTTGTAGTATGTGACTTAGTTTGCGAATGTGTTTAGCAAATGGTTTAAGTCCATGTACCTTATTCCTTGTGGTATTGATTCTAAAAATTGGCAAATGTGTTTTGCAACTTGTTGAAAATCTTGCCTTTGACTTGTGTTTGCATCACGTATCAATTTGGCAAATGTGTTTTGCAAAATTGAGTTGAAACGAATGCAAACTATGCTTTCTGTTGAGAATCGGTAGTACCGGCATGTGTTGCGTGGAACTACCGCTCTGCGGTATAACCGATGGTTCTTTGGCGGAACTACCACAACTGTTGAGCATGTGTTGCTCGAGGTGGTCTTGATAGTCTGCGGCGTTGAGATCGCAGAACTATTGTTGAGAGGTAATACCGCCTTGGTGGCGGTACTACGGTGGACGCTCGAGAACCGAGCGTGGGACGTTAGATCTTGATCTAACGGTCCAAAATCGTGAACGTTCGGACCGTCGAGCGGAGCCAGATCTAATAAGCGAACACGCAGCGGTCCGAGCGGCCATTTGAATCTCGGTGAATCCACGTGTCAATGCTTCCGTTTGTCTTTGATCGGTGGTCCGTATGGAGCAGTAATCTGCGGCGTTGTGTGCGTGGTACTCTGACGACTTGATAGAACCAAGAGTGAAGCGGTATGCTTTTTCGAGTATGTGTGTTTTCAGACCATTGCATGCTCTTTGGTGGAGCGGTAATACCAGCGTTGTGTACGTGGTAGTACCGCATCCCGGAAGTACTGATCATATGTTGGCGGTACGTAATTTCCAGAAGGGATACAATTTGGTCCTTAGCCATTTTCGTGAGTATGTGTTGCTCTCTCTTGTTGAGCGGTAGTACCGCAATGCCTTGTGCGGAACTACCGGTGAACGGAACTACCAGCCATGCGTTGGCGGTAATACCGCATCCCTTTCCAACGGCTAGTTTGTAGCCGTTGTTGTCTTGATCATAAGTGCGGTAATGCAGACCATTGGTTAAGCGGTACTACCGATTGTCCTGATTTGTTCAGAAACTTTGCTTCCAACAGCTAGTTTTTGTGTGTGGGCTTTAAATACCCACCTTGGCCGGCCTTGGGGAGGCAGCTGGTATCCTTAGACATTTCATTGAGCAAAGAGCAAGCCCTCTACACTTTTTTGTGCATGTGTTGCACTTAATGAGTTTAGAGAGCAAACCCTAAGTGCATGTGTTGCCTTAGGTAGTGGATTGAGTATCCACTTGAGCTTAGACACTTGATTAGTTCAAGTGAGAGTTCTAGACTTGTTACTCTTGGTGTTTGCCGACACCTAAACGGCGTGAAGGCGTCGTTGGTCCAGTGATCTTCTCAAAGAAGCTTGTGAGAAGGCCCGGCGGTTTGTGAGTGGTATGGTGCTCGCCATCTCCGGAGTGGAGGAAAGAGCAACCCTAGTGGAGCGAGGTGTTGGTTCGGTTTGGAACCGGTCCAAGTGGTTGGACTTACCTCGGAGGGTTTGGCTTAATTCATGGAGCCGGTCCAATTGATTTTAGGCTTACCTCAACGTGGATTAGGAGAGACTGACAAGTCTCCGATCACCACGGTAAAACATCGTTGTGTCATTGTGGTTTGATTGCTTGTGCTTTACATTGTGCAATTTACATTACTTGTATTTAAATTGCTTACTTGTATGTGTATGATTGCTATCATTTATATAGTTTCTTATTGTTTGTGCACTTAGTAAAGACTAGTTGATTTAGGCTTTAATTGTGCAAAACCGAATCGATTTACAATTCCGCATAAAACTCAGTTTTAGCCAAAGAAGTTTTAAAACCGCCTATTCACCCACCCTCTAGTCGGCCTCCTCGATCTTAAAACCACGAAGGTGAGTGTACTAGGGGCTCAAGAGTAGAGACGCTCTATAGGACTGACATCCTTAAGAGCAGTGGAAGGCTGCATATTGATGAGATATACAGTCGTAGCAATAGCCTCAGCCTAGAACTGTGGTGGAACGTGAGAGGCAAGGAGAAGAGTGCAGGCAGTCTCAATCAGATGACGATGTTTGCGCTCAACAACCCTATTCTGAGCATGGGCACTAGGATAAGAAGACTGGTAAAGAGTGCCCTGCTCAGAAAGAAACTATCTAAAAGCTCCAGAACAGTATTTGTTAGTAGAATCACAGTGAAAAGTACAGATGAAAGAATCAAACTGAGTACAAACCATCGTGGCAAAGCTATGATAGATCGCAAGAAACTGACCACGATTAAACATAGGGAAAAGACATATAAAACAAGAATAATCATCAATAAAGATCACATAAAACTTATGCCCGTCTCTAGAGATAATAGGCGTAGGTCCCCATATATTTGAATGAACTAAGTCAAAAGGACGAGAAAGACAAGGATTCACTAGAATGATAAGGAAGTTGTAGCTGCTTGCCTAGTTTACAACCCTAACAAAACATGGACGTGTTAACAATAACACGTCCAAGAACACCCTGACGAACTAATGAAGACACACAGGACCCACATAAGTGACCTAAACAGTGATGCCACTACGCAAAAACTCTAGAGGTGGTGGCAGCAGTGGCGGTGGAGGTAGACGTAGATGTGGTAGGAGCAACTAAAGTGGACAGAAGTTGGAGACGATCAAGAATGTAGAGACCCTGACGATCCCTACGACGCCGGCCAATCCCAAGTACCGTCCCTATTTGTCAATCCTGGATGAAATAAGTGTGAGAGTCAAAACCAACCCTACAGACAAGATCAGTGAGTTGACCCACCGAGAGAAGCTGCATGGTAAGTGGGAAGCAATTTGGAGCAAGAAAAAGTCAATGGACAAAGAGTGCCTGACGGTGATGAGCAGACAGAGGAGTACCATCAGATGTCTAAACAGATATAGGAAAAACAAGAGGTCCTACCGAAGTGAGAGATGTGGAGTCTGGTGTCATGTGGAAAGAGGCACCAGAATCTAGAACCCAAGAAGTACCTAGAGGAGACGTCTGAGCTAGACTAGCAAAACCCGGTGAGCTGTGAGAGAGCTATTGAAGTAGAGCCTAGCTGAACTGCTGAACAAAGCCACCTCGCTGAGAAGGTCCTAACGTGCTGGTCTATCCTCCCGTCGAGGAAGGGCCTCCCTGCCCCCCTTGGATCATCTAGCCCCACACGTCTTGTTTTGTTTTTTTCTCACCGCACAACGCTAATAGTCTTGCCCAAAGTTCTTGCAATAGTTGCACTGAACCCTAGTTGGTGCAAAAACAGGAGCAGAAACAGATACCCGAGGAGGGACTGTAGGCAAAGCAGAAACCATCGGTGTAGTCAAAGAAGAAGGGGTCGCAAGCACAACCGGAACAAACTATGCTGCTAACTCGCGGCAAAGCTCCTCAGCACAAAGCATCGAAAGAGCCTTAGTGACTATCGGTCATGGTGAGTGTGATGCGGCCAGATTATCTACAACGAATGTTTATGATTTTTCTTGTTTAACACTTGATCGAAACAATGAGCATGACATTATCAAGACTGCTACAGTGCATGATGTTGCTAGTAAGTATGCCGCTGCTATACATGCGTGTAGAGATGGCCATGAACGTGTGCATGGGCGGGCATCAGTAGTGCATGGAGTGTATGTTGTTGCTAGTACGTATGAACTGAGACAACCAGACCGTCTGGCTCGTATTCAACCAGGAGTTTGTGTGTTTGATCCAGGAGGCCAAGAAGTGCAAGTCCGTGCATGTGCACGTGCACATGTATGTGTATTTGACCCATGAGATAAAAGGGGCAACTACCAACTAGGACATCAAGCCAAACCAAATAGGGAAGTTACTTGGTTGTTTCAGCATCGAGATCACATTGGGCAAGGAGAGATTGAGGTAAGTTTGTTGCATGCCAAATGTGAGCAGGTGGGACTTTTATTTGTGCACGTCAAACAAGAGAAAAACAAGGAAAGAGATTATGAATTGAGTTATTTGGCATGTCGCCATGAGGGTCTACCCTTGTTATCATGTGTGTGCAAGTTCTTAAGAGTTTTCCATCTTGGATATCTTTGATTTGTACTCAGGTTTAATCTTGTTGATTGAATTTGCGTGCTGATCTTGTTTGATCTTTTCTCTCGTTCGTGTACTGTGGTGTGTGCGGGTGTGAGATTTATTTATCCAAGTGCGAGTTGTATCCTGTAATTCGTGCTCCACATATTATCAAGGAGATTTGTTCCAGATACTATTCACGTGCATGCTATTGTTCACATGTATGGTACTATTCATCTGACGCTAGGAGAAGACGATGCATTACTGATCTTCGAGTTCCACCGTGAAAGATCGGGCAACCCGCGGATTTAATATCGTCTCGAGGTTGATCCGCATCAGGTTGTATCAGAGCGCTACGTTGTTCACGGTGCTATTTTTGCTTGTTATTTAAGATGGTGAATTTGGCTGGTAGTGTGCATGGCTCACATCATGGTGCTTATGAAGAGGTGCTGCATGTCGAGGGGGAGATGCCAACTGCTGTCCACATGAACCTTGAGGCAACCAATGGACACTTTACAGAAAAGTGTAACAAGCTACAAGAAAGCATTGACAGCATGCCTATCGAGTTGGTGGAGCACATTGATCGAGTGGAGAATCACATTAATGTGCAATTCATTGAATAGAGGCAGGCCAATGATATTCGGTTCACTACTATAACCAACTCAATGCAACGTTTGCAGCGAGCTTTAGGACTGGGAGGTGGTGGTGCTGCCCCTATACAACCGCCAGCACATCATCGGCGCCACCACAATCATCATATCGGGGGTGAGTTGTTCAATGACAATTTTGATGAGGTCTGTTCAGATGGTGCTATTGGTGGAAACTACTACAGCCAGGAATCAAGATGTGGCTACAACAATCGTTGTGGTGCTGGTCATGTGCCCAATTTTTATGAGCGCAATGGCGATGGTGCGGGTCGCAACCGCAACGACGATGGCATTGGGAGGCTGAAAATTTCCATGCCGACATTTTATGGGCGTACAAATCCGGATGTGTACCTAGAGTGGGAGATGTGGGTGGATCAAATTTTTGATAGCCACAACTTCACTGAGGAGAAGAAGGTACGCTCTGCATCAATTGAGTTCACTGAATACGCTTTTGTTTGGTGGAACAAATTGTGTCGTGCCGAAGGACGACCCGACACATGGGAACACATGAAGAATACCATGAGGAGGCGGTTCGTGCCGGCGCACTACACTAAAACCTTGCACACGAAGTTGCAGTGATTTCGTCAAGGTTCCTTGTCTGTGGATGACTACTACAAGGAGATGGAGATTCTCATGATTCGTACAGGCATGAACGAACCTAAGGAGGCGACCATGGCTCGCTTCTTTGAGGGTTTGAATGATGATGTGCAAGAGAAGATGGAGTCATCGGACTACAACAATCTACAAGACCTTGTGCATTATGCGGTGCGGTCTGAACAACGTCTCTTGCACACGCACCTAATGTCTGACATGGACATGTTCAAAGATTAAATCTCTAATAAAAGCTAGACTCCTATTTGAATTAAAAGGAAAACTATCTTTAGTAAACAACAAGAATTTGGCTCAATTAATTGGAATAATATGAGAACCCACGTAGAAATAGTTCTTTTTAGCTCCGTGACTTGGCTTGCCTCGGACATCCTCGCGCACATGCATATCACTGCGTAAAGTTGGAGTAGCACTTGGGGCCATATCATCCCCTCCCCCTTGAAGCAAAGCCGTCCTCGACTTTGGGGTAATCTTCAAAGCCTTTTTCTTCTTTTGTGATGAAATTTTCTCCACTTTGATTGCACTCTCCATCATTGGTCTAAAAGCACATGTCGCTTCCCGTGATGCACAAAAGAATATATGTTAGTCCATCCATTATGTGTAGCATTATGATCATATTGCCACGGCCTACCCAATAGCAACCCACATGCATTCATTGGCATGACATCATAATCCACCTTGTCAACATAATCACCAACGATGAACGGAACACGCACCTTATGAGTTATTTTCGACCTCCCAAAGTTATACAACCACTCCACGTAGTGCGGTTGCGGATGCCTCCACGTGGACAACCCCAAAGCGTATACCAAATCTTTGCTAATCACATTGGTTAAACTCCCACCGTCAATGATCAGCTTGAACGCTTTCTCCTTGATCTTGCACTCTATTTGGAAAACACTCCACCATTGCCTTTTAACTTCAATTTCAGCACTTTGCACCTTTCGAACTAGCATGTTCAAACCACTTTGAGGGGGCAAATCATCAATGGATATCCCTGTTTCATAAGAACAAATGACAGTCTTTCGTTTTTCTGATTTGTCGTGTTCAGACTCACTACTAGAGCTCTCCGTGACATAACCTTCCCCAGTGAGCAACACCTTTCGCTGGTTTGTACAATCATGCATCATGTGTCCTTTTCCTTTGCACTTGAAACACTCAATGTTACTAGTACGAGAAGAAGAAAATGCACTAGAATCACCTTTAGATGCTTCTTTATCTCCATTACTCGCAGCCTTTGACGCCTTTGTAGACATAGCCCCGGCTATCCGGTGTGATGATGCCACCTTGGAGCTTGCGCCAATATCATCTCCTTGATGTTGTGGACACTTCCACGTACTGTTGTGGGTAGTGCGACTGCCTCGTGCTTGGCGTTGCAACTTGCGACTTGGATCATCAAGATCTTTTTCGTTGATTTGTCAACTGTGTGTCATCGGCTCAGGAGCTGCAGAAGTTGATATCAAGCATCAATTTCTAGCTCTGCTTGCCGGCCGAAAGTTGCTCTGTGATTTCAAAACCAACTTCGATTTGTTTATTGCATTTGGCTGAGTGCATATTGATTACTTGGTGCTGATTTTCTTTGGGTCTAGCCGAGTGCTCCATATTCATTTACTGTTGACTCTTGATTGCGTTACATCATTTCATGTCGTAACCGCAAGAAGAAGTTCTGTTGAAATCAAGTTTCGAATTGTTTATTGCATCCACTGCCGTGACTCAATAATTGTTGCTATGACGTCTTCGGAGGAGAGCTTCAGGAAGTTGAGTTTCAACGTCCTGTATGAAGAGGAAGGCTACGGCGTGGATTGGACTTTTTACTCTCGTTGCAAAGTGAGGGAGAAAGTTTGTGCCATGTCAATAGATTGCGAGAGTTTGATTAATGCTACTAGTATCGAACTAGTTAAGAAGTTTGAGTTGTCGATGACACTATATCCGCAACCCTATTTCCTGAAGTGGTATTCCGGCGTGCTCAAGATCATGAACCAAGTCAAGGTGCAGTTTTCATTGGGCAAATGCGAGGTTTTGTGTGATGTTATACCAGTCGCTATGGTTTTGTGTCATCTATTGTTGGGAGGACCATGGTGCGAGCAACAAGGCGCAGTTACACATAATTGGCGCACACAGGGTTGTACTTTTACATGTAAGGGTACACCGATCTGTTTGCTTCCCATGGATGTCCAGTTGATTCAAGGTGATTAGAAGAAGATGTTAGAAAGGAGGGCACGGGAAGAAGCAAAAAAGGAGGCCGAAGCTGCTGAAAGTTTTTCGGCTCCCATTCAATCTATCCATGCGGCTGAATCTGTTGATTTGTTTTTGGCCAAGCCTACAGAAAAATTTTCTGTCCCTGTACAAGTTGCAAACGAAGGCTTGGAGATGAACTCAAAACCGAGGACGGTTTCGCTTGAAGGAGGGGAGGATGATGCGGCCAGATTATCTACAACGAATGTTTCTGATTTTTCTTGTTTAACACTTGATCGAAACAATGAGCATGACATTATCAAGACTACTGCAGTGCATGCTATTGCTAGTAAGTATGCCACTGCTATACATGCGTGTAGAGATGGCCATGACCGTGTGCATGGGCGGGCATCAGTAGTGCATAGAGTGTATGTTGTTGCTAGTACGTATGAACTTGCTAGTACATATGAACTGACACAACCAGACTGTCTAGCTCGTATTCAACCAGGAGTTTGTGTGTTTGATCCAGGAGGCCAAGAAGTGCAAGTCCGTGCATGTGCACACGAACATGTATGTGTATTTGACCCCGAGATAAAAGGGGCAACTACCAACTAGGAGATCAAGCCCAACCAAATAGGAAAGTTACTTGGTTGTTTCAGCATGGAGATCACGTTGGGCAAGGAGATATTGAGTCAAGTTTGTTGCATGCCAAATGTGAGCAGGTGAGACTTTTATTTGTGCACGTCAGACAAGAGAAAAACAAGGAAAGAAATTATGAGTTGAGTTATTTGGCGCGTCGCCATGAGGGTCTACCCCTGTTATCATGTGTGTGCAAGTTCTTGAGAGTTTTCATCTTGGATATCTCTGATTGCTACTCAGGTTTAATCTTGTTGATTGAATTTGCGTGCTGATCTTGTTTGATCTTTTCTATTGTTCGTGTACTGTGGTGTGCACGGGTGTGAGATTTATTTGTCCAAGTGCGAGTTGCATCCTGTAATTCGTGCTCCACAAATTATCAAGGAGATTTGTTCTAGATTACTATTCATGTGCATGTTACTGTTCACGTGTATGGTACTGTTCATCTGACGCTAGGAGAAGAAGACGACACACTACTGATCTTCGAGTTCCCCATGAAAGACCGGGCAACCCACAGATTTAATCTCGTCTCGAGGTTGATCCGTATTAGAGCGGCTCAGTAGTTGAGCTCTAACAGGCTCAAACTCTAGGCGAAGACAGCACACGAAGTCATAAAGGCGAAGGCGATCACGATCCGCCTTCTGTACTTTATGACTCTTGGCAGAGTGGAGAAGCCAGCTCGTCCAGCTGGTGCTAGAGACTGGCCAGGGCTCGGAAGAAGTCGTCGATGGAGGAGTCCTCCTGGCGAAGCATCTCCAACTCACGCTGAAACGAAAAGAACTAAGCATCGCTGCTCTGCTGGTATCGCTCGCGCAAGTACTCCCAGATCTGACGAGTGGCATGCAGACCAACAATGTCTAGCTGGATGGAGTCGCCGACGCTGACCACTAGGATGGCTCAAACAAGGGCCTCATCAATGCTCAAAAGCGTGTCTATGGCATATTGAAAGGACTCATCAGTAGCATCGCCAGTAGCAATAGTGGCCTCTGCCTCCTTCTTGACAGCCTCATCTTCTGCAGGAGGTGCGGAAGTAGGTTGTCTGGGAGAAGACTGAACTGGTGACGATGGACAAGATCGGGCACTAGTAACATATCCCCAAAGACGGAGACCATCAAGTTGATCTCCATGAGTGAAGACCATAATCTGTAGTTTGTCCCATTAAGCTTTGTTCTCGAGAATGGGATCGTAGCTGATGGAACAAAAGCCATTGGTAGGCGGCGCTGTGCAGCACGGTGACCAAGACAACGAAGTCTAATAGGCGGCGCTGGATGGCGCGATGGTTAGATCGACGCCTTTTTTTTTTTTGTTTTTTTACGGGCTGGCCGGCTCACGTAATAAAACGGCCTGCTAAGGCCATTGAAGAAACGCGAAGGGCACGCACGAGAGGGAACTAGGGTTCCCCCTTGCTGGCGACGGCGGCGACGGGCTTTGTCCTCGGCCCGCTTCGTCCTCGTCCTCGGCGGATGAGACCAGCATGAAGACAATAAGATGTGGAGGCAGCGGCGGCTCGACGTCTGGGTCCTCGGCGGATGAGACTAGCGTGAAGATAAGAAGATGCAAAGGCAGCGGCGGCTCGACGTCCGAGTCCGGTGCGGCGGCTACTCGTGCTTGGGCGTCCGGGCGACAGGCGGCAGATGATGCGCAACTCAGGCGGCGCTCGACGTCGGACAACCAAGAACTCCGGTGGTGGCCTAGCTCGAGCTCGAGCGGCCGAGGCGACGAGTGGCGTCGAGATGGCATGCTCATCGGGATGGCAGCGGAAGGAGAGCTAGGTTAGTACCTAGTTTTGATACTATGTTATAAATATTGTGTATATATTAAAGAGGTCCAATAAACAATATATATATATATATATATATATATATATATATATATATATATATAAAGTCCAGGGAGTATATTATATAGATATAAGGAGTACAGAAGAGTCGTATTCTAACCCAAATTAACAAAAAACGCCGAGGATTCATCATTATACTCATGCTGGTATGTAGCAAGGCTGTAGGCATTACAGGTGGTGATATTTATGGTGATGGATAGACAAGGACCATGCAGTACAAAATGGCTAGTACAGGTCAGTGATAGCCTAGCAGAACAAAGAAAAGGACCACTCCCACATGAGAACAAAAAAGGTCGAATCATTGACTTACTTTGCACAAACCTTACCTCACTCGGGAATTTGCATTGCATTTTCACTTGAGGCAGTGGGTGCGCTTGATGGTCCCAGATAATTCAGTCCACTCAAAACGTTTTACAGACTTTCTCATGAGACAACATGTAGATCAATTTTAAGAAGCTAAGAAGTCGCACGTAATTGCTTTACTCCAAAAATATGCACGAACCGCATAAACTTAAGCTGATAGGAAACGGTGTGATAGTTTAAGAGAAATTTTACGGTATATTTTACTCTTAGCATATAATAGTAGTATAAATTAAATCTGGTCAGTGATTTGTTAATAGTATAATAGACTTTTCTTTGTATTTATAATTTTTGTGAGAGTATTACGGACTTTTTCAACTATGGTTGAAAATATTATTCTTGTGGCATGTGATCTCCATATAGACAATTATAATTCTATTCTCTCGGGATTATACTACTCATACTACTGGGTGTAGTATAACTAAATCATAACTAATCTGAGTCACTGGATTAAAAAGAATAGATTGGCCATATTAAATTAAGTGTACAGTAAAAGGCTCTTGTTTAAAGCTCGTAAAAATGTTTATTTTTGTATAATTGTGATGTAGGAGCAGACTGCAAGAATATGCTTGTCCAAGGAGAAAGGTAAACCCATACAGGTAGGAAAGAATAAAGGCAAGGTACCAAGTTCGACAGAAATTAAGCCATGGAGTAGCATGACAAGAGTCAAACGTACAACACCCAAGGTGAAGAATATACCTTCCCTGGCCTGGCAGTTGCAGCCAAGCTAGCAGAACATACAGCTAGAGAAAATGAACTACACTATGGCTTTATTACTAGTCAGCTGACATAGAAATGACAACCACACATGGAGACAAAGTGGATTGGGTTTAGTAGGTGTGCATATGTAACATGACAGAGGTGACAACTCGCAATCAGAAAGCTCCATATCATTGCTGATGTATGGAAAACGTTTGCCAAAATGTGGCACATATGTTGTGGCCCTTCTAGACTGTTCATACCACTGGATTGTGCTGCTGCTGACCAGTCCCTGTGAATGTATATACTATATAGTGATATCGATCCTAGGGATTATATATTTGGTACTGCATGAGAAAGTAGAAGATAGGGGGTGGGGGTTGGGCCTTTTATTCTAGAAAGCAAACTGCACATATGGTTGATATGTATCGAACTTTTACCTTTAGCTAGAGAAGTCAGGTGCCGCATTTATTGGACTAGCCAATGGTTGGCAGATCGGAGCCTTCCTCACTTTCAGAAAATGCAAAACAAGTATTGGCATGATCTTCCCTTTCAACCTAATAAACCATATATTGATCTTTATTTGGGCAAAAATATGCAGGATGCAAATTACAACTGGCCTGAAATATCAAGGACGGTAAGTTGGCAAATCTTCTTCTTGACGTACCTTTTGTCCCAGATAGTTGATATAATTACCTAATCAATCAACTACTACCAATACCATCACTACCATACGGAATAGGTCAGATGTAACAATCACCTGGAGTCCCTCTCTGTTGTGTTTCTATCTATTACATATTGTACTAGTTATGTATGTTACAAGTGATGAGGTAATTTCACCCCAGTTTTTTAGGGAAAACAGTGGCAATTCTGAACTGGAATATCTTAACTTTAACAAGTTTACCTAGGTATTCTGAAAAAAAAAGATTTACTTAGGGGACAAAACTAATAGCATATCTCCCAACCTAGGTAGCAAGCCTTTTCTTTTTCCTTTGTTCATAAATTTGGATTTGATATTCACAGGAATGCAAAATTTACAGCTGAACCTCATCAGCAGCCAAGCTAGCCTCAGCTGATCTGAAAGATTGTTTTTAGGGCGTCAATTCTTATGTGATGTATGCTTTCCGAGTTAAAATGCCTTAGGATTACGGGTGTCTATTGGGTTCCAATAATTGTCAGCATTGTATATTCCTGGTCCAATTGCTTTCCCAAGTTTAACAAATCTGCGATCAACTATGTGGTATTTAATTTGACTCTGGATATTGGAACCTATCATCGGTCATGATCTTTATTGGAGAACCATGTCGCCATCACTTCGAAGTTCAAACTAAAACATGTCACATTGTCACGTATGCTACTCTCAATCAGTTGTTGAGGCCGTTAATATGAATGGAGCTTGTCTATTGCAATAGCCCATAGGGCATATATATATAGTACAAGAGGGACACACATAAGACTAAACCCTAACAATAGGAAATACCACTAATACCCTTAACACACCCCCTCAAATGCAAGGCGTATGCAATAGCATTGCATTTGGAAAGAGTTAACACTATAATAGGGAAAAACCGAAGTCCGAGTCTTGAAGATGTCGTTATAGCGTGTAGCTCTTGAAAAATTGTGTCGGTACCAAAGGATCTCCTTCCATCCGGAATCATGTTGCAGCCCATAAGCACAAAGTGCAAGGGTTGAGAAAGTAGAGGTAAGCGGGAGCAAAGTCGATCCATGACAACACGATGAGAGAGGATGTGGAAGGTGACATAAATAGAAGCTCACAAATCAAGCGAAGAGAGATAGAAGCATAGCAATACAGATCGAAGCCAAAACGGCGACAATAAGATGGCACAATAAGCCTGATGGAGGCGCGGTGCGAAGAAGCACACAATGACCTTAGAAGCTCGGGCGGCGGCTCAAAAAGAAGCGGCGGCATCATAAAGATTTCTCGATCTGCAATTTCGGAGAGAAGAGCGGCCGCAAATGACCATGCAAAAGAAAGGAGAGGACCACATTCAATCCAAGAGGTTGAATCATGGCTAGCAAAGCAATCGGTGGTGACAAGGATTTGTGGACTCGTCGACTTTGATGAACTCAAAGAGAGATGCTAAGGACTTGGATGGGCAAAGCGGAAGACTCAAAAGAAAAGACTCAAATCGCGGATTATAGCGGCGGAGGATTTTTTCTCTCCGGTGGGTCGGCTCCTTAAAACGATGGTAGGAAATAAAAAAGGGCCTTCATGGTCCACGAGCAACGCACGGGGAACTTTAGGGTTCCCGGCGAGCGATGGATTTGCCGGCGGTGGCATACACGAGTCGAAGCGATGGCACGAAAGACCCGGATCAGGAAAGCGCGGCCGGGCGAGCGAGGCGGCGCGCGCTGCTGCGATTCTGATGGCGGCGGCCAGCAGAGATCAGCGGCGGCAGGGGGCGGCGAGTGGCGAATCGGCGGCGGAAGCGGCGGCAGAGTAGAGCGGTGGCGAGGCGGATCGGCGTCGGAGAAACTGATCCGACTTCTGCGCAGTGAAACAGTGAATCCGGTGGCGCATCTTGTGGCGTGGAAGCTGCGGCGGCGACGAGCACGCCTGTGGCCAACCTAAGCGGCGCGATAAGCGCCGTCGTCGAGAGGAGCGATCCGATCGGATGCAGTTGGAGAAAGCGACGAAGGGTGATGGCGGCTGGATCTGCGAGAGGTGGCGGGCGGAAGCGGCGGCGGCGTCCGGTGGTCGCGAGCGAAGCGGCGTGGGCCGACGGTCGGAAGGTGGTGGTCGGCGGCGTGACCGCCTCAAAGTAGAAACACCATCGAGCGGCAGGCGGAAGAGCTTAGGTATACAACTTAGCTCAATCGTCTTCCGCTTGCCGGGATGGTGCTCTCTACTCTGAAGCGATCACGTAGCCGATCCGTCACCTTCCGACCGCCGCGCCCACGCTGTTTTCGCTTCGCCCACCGACACCGCCGCCGCCGCCGCTTCCAGCGCCTCGCGATCCGGCGCCATCGCACCTCTCGCCGCCTCCACCAGATCTAGCTCTCCCAACGCGACGGCGCCATCGCGCCGCCCAAAGCCGTTGCGCCATGCCGTGGCCGCCGCAGCCTTCCACGCACGCGCGCTTCGCTTCGATCCGCCGTCTCCGCACCGGCAAGCCGGATCGGTCTCTCGACACCGATCCGGCCTCCTGCGCCATCGCCTCCTCGCCACCGCCTCTACTCTGTCGCCTCGCTTCCTCCCTTCGGCCGCCCACGATCCCGCCGTCCGCTCCCGCCGCCAGATCCTTGCTTGCCGCCATTACCATCAACAGCGCCGCGCGGCCCTCTCTGCACCAGATTGCGCTTTCCTGGTCCGGTCTCTTAAATAAATCACCACCGCCCACTCGTGTATGCCATCGCCGCCGCCGCCGCTGTCGCCGTCGCTGCTCGGCCGGGGAACCCTAAAGTTCCCCGTGCGTTGCTCGTGGACCATGAAGGCCCTTTTTTTATTTCCCCGGCCATCGTTTTTGAGGAGCCGGCCCAGCCCGGGAGAGAAAAAAAAATCCTGCTGCTGCTATAATCCGCTGCATTTGAAACCTCTTGGATTGAATGTGGTCCTCTCCTTTCTTTCGCATGGCTGCAGCCGCCGCTCTTCTCTCCGAGCTATTGCAGGTGGTAGAGCTGTTGCCATTCATGGAAGAAGTCAAGTATTTGAGTAAGCATGCAGTAGGTAACAGCCTAATGATCTTGTTTGAGTATGCAGTTTTATGTGTTGGTTTTATTGCATTGCATACTATAAAGAAGAGTGAAAAACTGAAAACACAGCCAAGACTACCGTGATAGTAACTGTTGGAGGAAGTTTCAGAATTCAGATCATTAAAAATCATATCCTCTGCATTCAATTTAAATGGCATGTGCCATCCACATTCCATGACCAATTGGCCATTTGATTAAACCTCGCCAAAAATGCCCATTTGATTAAAATTCATTGCTCAGCATGCTCGCTAGTGAAGAATTTATATTTCTTTGAGAATGCTGTGACTTACGACCCTAATTTTTTTTTTGCCTGCCTTATTTGATTGCCTGATTTTTCAATTGGGCGATTGAGATGACACGACCCACACACAGGACCTTTCGAAATAAAGAAGTTACAGATTTATATCCTCTTCACCTTCCTTGTTCTATCTAGCTCTTCTTTTCCATCTACCTTCCTTCTTTGCATTGGATTGGAGCGTCTTAAAAAGTTATTCCTTCTCGGAGTACTATTGCAAGAGTACAAACATATGTCTCAAGAAGCTTGCTAGGAAAAGGCACAAGCTTCTTGAGAGTGTAAGAGAAACGCTAAGAATATAGCAAAGGTACGTGGTGAGCATTCACCCATACTTTCCCTCTGTTTTCCCTTGTACATTCGACCCAATTCATCTCCCTTTTAAACTTTCTATCAACGAGTGCTTACCCACATCGTTCTGGCTGGCATCACCTGGTTGATTATCAATTACGATTGATAGAATAATTTAACTTCAGAACCCATCAAACCTAACTTGCAGAGAGGAAGACTCAAGACAGCCCCCCAAAAAAAGAGAAACCTTGTTGGATAGATGCAGTCAAGGTCTGCAAAAACGGAACAGAACTGGGCATGCATGACGCTACGTTTGTTCACAGTTGTCTGTCTCCTGATGCGTGCAGCCTACCTTGAAATCCGCTTGTTAAGTTGGTCGATCCATTCGGCCTCCAGCGTGTGTAGAGACAGCGAACAGGTTTGTGTCAATTGTCAATCCAACGTATGCTAAATTCTTCTGCATTTTTCTTAGGTCGGTAGAGTTGGTGACCGGTAGGTTAACCTGTTCCTTTTGTGCGCGCGGATGATTGGGAGTTCCCGGCCTAACAGCTCACTCTCTCTCTCAGAAAGACACTCTTAGGTAAGCAAATCATATCGTCGCCTTACACTAATCATGCAGGCCACTACGTAAGCGCAGGCCCCACTAGCAGTGACAACTATGGAACAAAAGTTTATCCATTCGCACGCAGTCAGTACAAACTGCTACGTAGAATTTTTCGCCGATTCCTGCAGGAATTAAACTGTTTGCTGCAAATTTCCAGCATTCCAATCGGGACCGAATGGTGTAACAAGATTTGTCCGTGCGCACGGCAACGCTAAGACCCCCTTTGCTGATAAGGATACGCTTAAGATGTGGTTAGAGAACGGACAAATTTCGGTATGGCGCTGACGCCGCACCTCGCAGCCGCGACGACGTTGACACAGCACCGTCTTCCTTCCTTGGTTCCCTCCCTGCCCGTCGCAATTTCGCAACCGATAAAGTTGCCAAGAGAGCAAGAGACAGCCATGGGCCAGCCTAAGGCGACCCATGCATTGCATGCCCTCCCAGGGGCACGGCAAGACGGCATCCACGCACACTGCGCGCGCACGCAGGCACGCTGCAATCCAAACCAAAATCTTCTTCTTTTCCCATGAAACGAGCCAAAGAATCTCCGCGGTGTGGGCGCGGCGCAAGGGAACAAATACTTGGCCCGTTACATGCAAGAAGCAAGCGAACCATCGCATTTGCGACCCCATGCATGGCCCGGCAACTCCACAGTTGCTGGTACCTTGTGTAGGGCTGGGAAGAATCTTCGTAGCGTTTCATGGCCACGCAGTGCGGTACTCTGGTGTACCATGTTGATGTGGAAGTGCATGGATGCTTCCGACTTCTTTAGGTGATGAGACAATGAATGTCCTGATCTTTCGATAGGATGATACGTCGATTTGTGAAGGTACGACTTTGACGATGGGTGTCCCAATCTTTCGATAGGCACATCAGAAATCCGAGCACTTTGCTTTGGCATAAAAAATTTTTCCCTCCTTTTAAGGACAAAGCTAGACAACGTTATCCTAGAACAACGAGATAGCTCCACCAAACTCCAGTGCCGCCGCACCCCTCCTCCGCCGCTCCCCCCACTCCCTCTCTCTTCTCCACGCCCGCCTCCCTCGCCTTCTTCCTAGGTGCTGGCGGCAGCTCCGTACTCCTCCTACATCATCGGCGACCCCACCTTGCCACGGCACTATCTCCCCCTTTCAACAGTACAGCGTTCACTAGTTTTCTTCTTCTTTTAAGGTCCGTAGTTTTTCTCTTCTTTTGAGGTCCCCTTCTGGTTCAATAAATAAACATATTTTAGGAACACTACCCCTTCTTGTTACTCTCGTTGACTGAAAGGTATTTGCTATTTCCTTTCTGCGTATCACAATGAATTCATAATATGATGACCTTGTTGCGTTGTGTAGACACCTAAATCTTCTGCTCAGGCTGGGGAAACTAACGAGCACCCCTCCCCACTTTGATGTTAGGCTCATTTCAATCCTTCCCTTGCACTCAAAAGAGCGAAGATATCTAAAACTCAAAACAATCGACTCATGTGGCCTCCTAGCGGGTATTCATTCCTTGAGATTTGGTTTTGTAAATCCCTCGTTCTCAAAGCAAATAGTTGCCAGCAATGTGGGTAAGATTGAGGTCACTGGTTGAGAGTCCGACCATTTCTCATTGTGGTTACATATCTTTGATGATGCTTAAGGGTCGGCATGTGAATTGATCCAGTAGAGTATAACTCCTGTTCCGATCTCGAAGATGAGGCTGGAGTTGACAAAGCTATCAGCGAAGGATATAGAGCAGGTGAACTTGGTGGTAGACCACTAGGCGGCATGGTTCAAAATTTTGGCCGATTATCACTGAAAATCGGTGAAAATCATTTTTATCGGACCCTTGGTAAATTTTCCAACCGATTCCGATAAATTTGATTTCCATGAATTTTGTCAAATATAGAAGAAATTTGTGCCGAAATTTATTTTCAGCGATTTTCGGTCGATTTTCAGTCATTTTTGGCTGATTTTTTAAATTCAAAATTTGAGTTGAAAATTTCGGCCGAAATTCGCCAAAAATTTCCGATTTTCGGTCAAACCGGTCCTACCGGACCCCCGGTAAAATGTTGATGCCGGCTATCTTAACCCTGCTTGGCAGAGCATAGTTCCTTTGAAACTTTAGGTACAGCCATGTTTGTTTTGGCTAGCTTCAGCTTAAAAGCAAAATGCAAAATCCAAAACAAACGAGTGACTTTTTATTTTTATTTTTAGTTGGGCTTTTAGAAAAGCCTAAGCCACCCAATAACTATAAGCCACAAGCCAGCCCAAAGAGTTTTTTTTTAGCTCTTGTGGGTTGAAAATACACCTTTTCCACTCAACTTCGCAAATGACACACGAAATGCTATCATACATAAGGCCAAAAGCCTACATTCATCTCCTCATTTTTCCTCCCCTCTCTCGGCCGAACTACTACACCGCGCCTCGCTCTGCTCGTCTCCTCACATGCGGCCGAAACAGGCAACCTTTCTTTGACGTCACTGTCCTCATTCCCCGCTACCGTCGTCCTCCCTGCATTCGACGTCGCCGTCCTTCTCCCCTATGCCACCGTCCTCTCCTAGGCATGACACTGCCATCCTCCACCGAGCACGTAGCCACCATCCTCCTCACTGTCGTCCTCCCACGGGTCCCCACTACCACCCCCATCGGCCTCTCTCAAGATCGGGTGGTAGCGATAGATCACAAGACCGAGCAGCGGAGGCAGTGCATGTTGGCCCATCTCTCGGAGAGAACTCACACATTGTTTCCTGTTTGGAACGCACGCACACAAGAAGATGAACACAGATGAGTTTTGCGATGCCTAACCACTTGCGTCTTATCTCTCTTATGTTATTCCATTGCTTCTCACTTTACAAACTGGTTACAATGTTTTTTATATCTACAATATGACATGTAACCTCCTCACTAACACATTCAAGTAGGCCACTACCTCCACTACATGCACTAGACAATTACTCTATTAACTAATTAGCAGGTCACTAGCTCTACTAACTCTACCATACAATTGACATGCAAACTCAATTAACATACAAAACACTAAGAAATCAAGATTATATCTAACAATTCCCCCCTAATCTTGACATACCAACTCACCGTTGCAGATTGCCTACAATCTCTTGCCACGCGTAGCGGCTTTCTCCTTGTTGCCACACAT
Organism: Phyllostachys edulis; assembly: GCA_036346405.1. Taxonomy (NCBI): domain Eukaryota; kingdom Viridiplantae; phylum Streptophyta; class Magnoliopsida; order Poales; family Poaceae; genus Phyllostachys; species Phyllostachys edulis. The sequence continues at coordinate 91,114 of JAYEVD010000433.1, read as the reverse complement.
AGTGACCTCTTCGCGACTCATCGCGCTATTGTGATCTTCAACACTTATCTCTAAGAAGATCGCCTTCCCACTTGGCTCGGATTAGCAACACAAGCTCTCTTTATGTGTCACTAAACCCACACAGCCGCTTCTCTGCCACATGGTGCACTCCTTGAGGGACAGTACAGTTGCCCTTGCCACACGATCATTCTTGAGGAACAATACATTTGCCCTCACTATCAGCGACCGCGAATATGGGCGCCACCGCAGCCCATGCACCTGGCAGTTTTTCTTCTAGAGACACGGAGATGGCTGCCAATGCCATCTTGCCTTGCCGGTTGTCCAGGACGCTCCTTGGTAGAAGGTATTTGGGAGACATGCCGCCTCCACTCTTCACCACTACCTCTTTGCCGCCACAACTTCGTCATCAGTGGCACGACTCACCGGGCGACTCCGACCTCCAATTCTTCTTGTGACGACAGCCTCCATGCCATCGCCGTTTGTCGGCCTCATACCGGCTCATTTCCCAGCGGCTTCGCACCACCTCACCTTGCCGCCGTCGGCCTTCACCTTCGGTGGAGACTGTTGTCGTCGGCCTACTCTGCGGTCATCACGTCGTCGCCGTTGGTGTGCACGTTACCGCGCTGGCCTCGCCATGGCCACACAGATCTCCACCGTCGCACCCCTTGGCGCATGGTGCTGCCAACTTATCGCTAGTGCCCCGTACGCCTCCGCCCAATGCGCCGAGTCTCCTCATCGCGAAGCCGCATGCTTGGCATGATGTGTCGATCACGCCATCAGTGACCGCACACACACCGTAGTTCATGGCCTCTAGGACGTCGAGTCATCGCAAGCCCTGGTCGTGCCACTGCACAGATCCACAGGTCGCACCACCCAACGCTGTGGCCAGCCACATCCAACACCTCGCCAACTGCATGGATCCACCCAGCATGCATCTGTCCTCCCCATCTGTAGCGCTAGTTGCGGCCATGACGTGCGACGCCACTGCATCCGCACGCACCCTGTTTGCCACCTCAACATGCTGGTGCAGCACCTCCAGCACATTGGATTGTATGAATTTGCATGAATTTTGTCAAATATATAAGAAATTTGTGCCAAAAATTATTTTCAGTGATTTTCGGTCGATTTTTAGTGATTTTTGGCTGATTTTTTAAATTCAAATTTTGATTTGAAAATTTCGGCCGAAATTCGCAGAAAATTTTCGATTTTCGGTCAAACCGGCCTTACCAGACCGCTGGTACAATGTTGATGCCGGCTATCTTAACCTTTCGTGAGCATAGTTCCTTTGAAACTTTAGGTATGGCTATGTTTGTTTTGGCTTAAGCTTCAGCTTCAAAGCAAAATGTAAAATCCAAAACAAACGAGTGACTTTTTATTTTTATTTTTAGTTGGGCTTTTAGAAAAGCCTAAGCCACCCAATAACTATAAGCCACAAGCCAACCCAAAGAGTTTTTTTTAGCTCTTGTGGGTTGAAAATACACCTTTTCCACTCAACTTTGCAAATGACGCACGAAATGCTATCATACATAAGGCCAAAAGCCTACATTCCTCTACTGATTTTTCCTCCCCTTTCTCAGCCGAACTACTGCACCACGCCTCGCTCCACTCGTCTCCTCATAGGCGGTCAACGCAGGCGACCTTTCTTTGACGTCACCGTCCTCATTCCTTGCTACCGCTGTCCTCCCCGCGTTCGACATCGCCGTCCTTCTCCCCTATGCCGCCGTCCTCTCCCAAGCATGATGCTGCCGTCCTCCTCGAGCACGTAGCCGCCGTCCTCCTTCCCATTCTCCTCGCTGCCGTCCTCCCACGGGTCCCCACCACCACCCCCATCGGCCTCTCTCAAGATCTGGTGGTGGCGACGGATCACAAGATCGAGTAGCGGAGGCAGTGCATGTTGGCCCAGCTCTCAGAGAGAACTCGCACATTGTTTCCTCTCGAGAACGTACACACATAAGAAGATGAACACAGATGAGTTTTGCGACGCCTAACCACTTGCGTCTTTTCTCTCTTTTGTTATTCCATTGCTTCTCATTTTACAAACTGGTTACAATGTTTTTTATAGCTACAATATGACATGTAACCTTCCCACTAACACATTCAAGTAGGCCACTACCTCCACTACATACAGTAGACAATTACTCTATTAACTAATTAGCAGGTCACTAGCTCCACTAACTCTACCATGCAATTGACATGCAAACTCAATTAACATACAAAACACTAAGAAATCATGATTATATCTAACAATTTCCCCCTAATCTTGACATGCCAACTCACCGTTGTAGATCGCCTACAACCTCTTGCCACACGTAGTGGCTTTCTCCTTGTTTCCACACGCAACGGTCTCTTTCATGACTTATCGCGCCATTGACGGTCTTCAACACTTATCTCCAAGAAGATCCGCCTTCCTATTCGGCTCAGATTAGCAACACAAACTCTCTTTATGTGTCACTAAACCCACACAGCCGCTTCTCTACCACATGGTGTACTCCTTGAGGGATAGTACAGTCGCCCTCGCCACGCGATCACTCTTGAAGAATAATACATTCGCCCTTACCATTAGCGACCGTGAACACAGGTGCGACCGTAGCCCATGCACCTGACAGTTTTTCTCCCGGAGACACAAAGATGGCCGCCAATGCCATCTTGCCTTGCCGGTTGTCGAGGACGCTATTTGGTAGAAGGTATTTGGGAGACATGCCACCTCCACTCTTCACCGCTACCTCTTTGCCGCCACAACTTCGTCGCCGGTGGCACTACTCACTAGTCAACTCTGATCTTTGATTCTTCTTGCAATGACAGCCTCCATGCCATTGCCGTTTGTCAGCCTCATGCCAATTCATTTTCCGGTGGCTTCGCACCACCTCACCTTGCCGCCGCCAGCCTCCACCTCCGGTGGAGACTGCTGTCGTCGGCCTACTCCACGGCGATCACGTTGTCACCGCCGGTGCACATGTCACGTGCGATTCTGGCACACCGCGTTGGCCTTGCCATGGCCACACGGATCTCCGCCGTCGCGTCCCTGGGTGCATGGTGCTACTAGCTTATCGCCAGTGCCCCGTACGCCTCCGCCCAATGTGCTGGGTCTCCTCATCACGGAGCCGCATGCTCTGCACGATGCGTCAATCACACCATTAGCATCCGCACACACATCGTAGTTCATGGCCTCCAAGACGCCGAGTCGTCGCAAGCCCCGGTCGCGCCACTACACAGATCCACAGGTCGTACCACCTGACGCTGTGGCCAGCCATGTCCAACACATCGCCAACTGCATGGATCCGCCCAGCAAGCAGCTGGCCTCCCTATCCGTAGCGCTAGCTGCGGCCATGACGTGCGACGCCATTGCATCCGTACGCACTCTGTTTGCCACCTCGACATGCTGGTGCAGCACCTCCAGCACATTGGATCGTCGTCTCAATGAGCGCCGCACAGATGCCGCTTCCGCTTCACTCCCGTCGTCATCGCCGTGCTACACTAAGCCTATCTCGCTTTGATACCAATTGTTGGCCCAATTCCCAGAGAGAACTCGCACATTGTTTCCTCCCTGGAATGCACGCACACAAGATGAACACAGATGAGTTTTGCGACGCCTAACCACGTGCATCTTTCTTTCTTCTGTTATTTCATTGCTTCTCACTTTACAAACTGATTACAATGTTTTTATAGCTACAATATAACATGTAACCTCCTCATTAACACATTCAAGTAAGCCACTATCTCCACTACATGCACTAGACAATTCCTCTATTAACTAATTAGCAGATCACTAGCTCCACTAACTCTACCATGCAATTGACATGCAAACTCAATTAACATACAAAACACTAAGAAATCAAGATTATATCCCACAGCTCCATTTCTGATTTCGTTGCTGCTCTTGTTTAGCAAGTAAAAACATTTGGGTGGTTGTTGTTCTTGTTTATTTCTTCTCAGATTTGTTTGCTGTTCTGAGAGAAAGCACTTCTTTGATTTTTTAATTAAAAACATTTGTTATCAGTGTGTTACCGAGATGAGAGGGTTTGAATCATAGTTGTAAGCATGGTTAACAATTTAAATGAAATTTGGAAATTTCGCTTCTTTTGTTGCCCTCCGAAATAAATACGTCCTGTTCAAAAAAAAAAAACCAGCAACATTTGAATTTGGACAAATTACGTCCTAAATTCGGCAACATTTGAATTTAGACAAATTTCATTCAAAAATCAAGATCCTATTTGAATATTTCACCGAAATTATAACGAAAATTTTGGTAATTTTGGGCCTTTCGCCCCCTAACAAATAAATTTCAAAGCGAAAGTTTTCCTAGTACTAGTAAGGTGTAAGGTGATACTAGATGGTGAAAGATCAAATAGACCAAATCAGTTTGGGATCAATCTGATGTCTGAACAGATAGATCGATTGGTTATTGTGTGATTATAATAATTTGTTTGAAATGCTTCAGGTTGACCGTTTACTGTGATGAATATGAAGGTTGGCACTCCTTGGTTTGTTACAGTTGCTGTCATATTCAGTACCACACATCAATCGACCATGCATCTTTCTCTCATAGTCCAGCTCTTCTTATTAAGGTTGTCAGGTAGGACACTCGTCACGGAAACTGCATCCTGTTGTATGTGTCCTCATGCACGAAGACCGGCTGGGTGCTCGCCGGTACCGGAGCTTGTGCTGGTGCTGGCGCTGGGGGTGGAAACTGCGGCTGCCCCATCGCAATGTGTCCTCCTCCTCCGACGTCGTCCTGCATCTGGTGCTCTCCGACTGGGATGATTCCTTTATCGGCCGCAGGGCGAGGTAGTGAACCATGGCGAGGAAGTTGCTGGTCAGGACCAGCACCGCGCCGCTGGAGAAGACGCCGTCGCTAGCGACATCGCAGAAGGAGGCGAGGTAGGTGGAGGTTGCGCCTACCTCGTTCGACCCTTGGGCGTTCAGGAACGCGGCGTGGAGCAGCAGCAGGCTGGCCGGCACGAAGGTCACCCTGCACATGGAGATCGAAGAAGTAGATGAAATGAATTATCATTTCCCTTTGTTTTCCTTTTTCCTTCCATTTATGAGAATCAAATGAATGACAGTACTAGGACGATACTGGAATTCTGTAACCGAATAAGCAACAGTTTGTAATCTAAGTCAAGACTGATGCCGGTAGCAATGCATTTTCCAATAAATGGTAGTATTATATAGTTTCTAATCTGATTCAATCATGATCAACTTTCTGTCCAAAAAATCAGTCAAATCAAAATCAAGATCAAATGCTGCCGTCATGCTACTTCCAATTTCTTTTAGGAAATTAAAACGTTCCCATTGTCCAGTTTAATGCAAGAACTGGTCTTATAGATAGATTGATGAAGGAATGCGATTATCTATCCAGCTAAGATACTGAACAACAATCTCCTAAAGAAAAGATACTGAACAACAAAAGTATTGTAGGTTGGAGTGGCAAGGAGAGTAAAAAGACAGTGATGTCAAAATTTGCAAGCATATATGAGATTACCAGGAAATAACGTAGCAGATTATCCCTATTGTCCAATTGGAGTCAGAATGATTACGCCGGTTTTTGCAACACATGCAACCAGCCGCTGAATAGATTCCTATATGAGCGAACATAAAAAAGAGAGTGGAAAGCATCCCCAGAAGTGAAGCTGGAGTGCTTGGGTACAGACATTGGTCATCCTTCGTTCTCACTAGACCAGAAGCCTGCATGCATGACAAGTGCACAGCACAATGAATGCATATAACAGATTAAATTAAAAGCATATAAGGAAGTGATAAAGGTATAATCCAATATTAGTTCATACTTAGAACATTTTGAAAATATTCAAATGAAAGTTTATTGCATTTCAGAGTAGTTGTCTACCAATATCAAAAGGAAGTAAATAATAAACGACTATATAAAATGAAAGTTCATTTCCGACTTTGAACAAACTATGCTATAGGTTTCTCAAGAATAAAAAGAAGCAATTTTTTTTACAAAGCATTCACATTCAATAGTTACTCACTACTGTTGAATAATCCTTAATATTATTTTTGTGTTTCTGTTTTAGTTTTTGTTGTGTATGGCTAACTGATAGTCATGGCATTGAGTGTTTCCGTTTCTTTTGCTTGCATGGCTGCCTGGATCTGGCGTATGAAAGTACAGCAGAAATGGCATGAGGCATTTAGTAGCTAGAAACGTTTGCATGTGCATTGATGTTTCGGTTTCCTGTTTGCATGGCTGTGCCCATTGCCATTTCAGTCTTTGATTGAATGGTGAGTAGTCTTGACTTGAATCAACTGGTCGTGGTGAGTGTTAAGTATTCATTATGTTTTATTTGCTAGTATAAATCTGAGAAGAAAAATCTGAAAAAATTTGTGAAGTTTGGGCGTGACAAAATGTTTTGTGTATTCATCTTCTCCTTGGAGTTTTTCCAATGTGCTCGTGTGTGTCTAGGTGTTTTTGCGTACGTAGACACTGGTGGTGCTAACAATTGGTATCAGAGCTTCGTACTCTCCTGCCTGTGAAGATGTCGCGCGACGGCTCGGAGTCTCCATCGCGTACTAGGACCCGCGTCAAGGATGGGCATAGCGGCATACTGCGCAAGACCGGTCGTCGTCTTCTTTGGTGAGGAGGAGCATGACCCTCCAATACCCCATGCTCACGGAGAGCAATTACGGGGTGTGGGCGGTGAAGATGAAGATCATCATGCGTGCGCAAGGAGTATGGGTGGCAGTGGAGGGTGAAGAATTGGTCGATGAGAAGAAAGACCGGATGGCTCTCGTCGTCATAGTCCAAGTCGTGCTGGAGGCCGTTGTAATAGCCATATCCGAGAAGGAGACGACAAAGGAGGCTTGGGACGCGCTCAAGGAGATGCACATCGGTGAAGAACGTGTCAGAAGCGCGTTCAAACTCTCAAGAGGAGTTTGAGCGCATCTACATGGGGACTCGGAGAAAATCAGAGTTTGCCTTGAAGCTCACCACCATGGTCAGCGAGATCGTGCTCTCGGTACCAAGGTGGAGGAGAGCGTTAATCGTGGAAAAGCTCCTCGCTCCATCCCGACAAATTCCTACCGATTGTCGACACCATTGAGCAATGGGGCGATGTATCGGCGATGTCGGTGATGGAGGCCATCGGACGCTTGAGGACGTATGAGGAGAGCTTAAAGGGGTGACGGAGCAACAAGGAAGAAGGAGAGCACTTGCTGCCCATGAGCGCCGAGTGGGAGGCCAAAGCTGTTGAAGACAAGAGGAGTGGCGAGGACTCGGCAATGCACAAAGAAGGATGGCAGGCGCGGCGATGGCCGTGGTCATGGCCAAGACGGTGACAAGAAGAAGCACCACGGAAAGTTCGACAAGTCGAAGATCCAATGCTTCAATTGTCGAGAGTTCGACCATTTCGCATCCGAGTGTGATGAGCCGAAGAAAGGATGGGTGTATCTCACCAACATCCAAGAGGGCGACGAGCCGGCTCTCCTAATGGCTGTGGCATGCGAGCATGCCGTGGACATTGTCATGCTGAAGAAGGAGGAAGAGGAGGAGGACTGGCTCGCACGCGCCAATAAGAGGGACCAATCCGGCGGTGACAAGGGCAGCGGCAGAGGTGGCAACAACCACCGCAAGACGAAGAATACCAAGCAGGCCCACCTGGCGCAAACCGACGACGATGAGCCTACGCTTCTCATGGCATAGGTGTGCACACTCACGGAGGCATCCGTGGGCACGGGCACTGACGTGGTGCTCAACAAGGTGCACGCATAGGTGCATCTAGGGCGCAAGGAGGACATCCATGACGACGCGTGGTACCTGGACACCGGTGCCAGCAATCACATGTCCGGGTACCAAGAAAGCTTCACGGAGATGGACGAGGAAGTCGCCAGCTTTGTCAAGTTTGGCGACGACTCAGTGGTGGAAATACGTGGGCGTGGCGTCGTCTGTTCACTGTCGGAGCAGGGAGCACCTTGCAGCGACGGTGTGTACTACATCCCATGACTACATAGCAATATAGTGAGCCTCGAGCAGCTCAGCGAAGCGGCTACGGGCGCTCATCGAGCGGCGTGCTCACGATCCGCGATCGGCAGCGTCGCATACTTGCTCAGGTAAACCGCACTCGTGACCGGCTCTATGTGCTTACCCTTAGCATTGCACAACCGATCTGTCTGTCCGTAGCGGCGTGGCGGCGGCGTGTGGCGGCATATGGCAAAGCGCGCGGGCGCGAGAGCGACAGCGTCTTGGCGTCGGGCGATCGGCGAAGTCTGGCGGTCGGGCGCGTGCATTGGGTGCGTGGCACGTACGACATGACGAAAGAGCATTGCGGCGCGACAAAGCGTAAGCGTGGCGTGGTAGGTGCACAGACACGTGGCAAGAAGTTGGAGGAGCCACAGTTTGTCGGCTAAAGCGATGGCAACATGGCCGGCGACGTCGACGACCGCAAGAGCACGACGGGCATCTGGGATGTGTCAAGATCAAGAAAGCGCATCAAGGATTAGGGGGTGTTTGTTGAATAATCCTTGATATTAGTTTTTGTGTTTACTGTTTTAGTTTTTGTTGTGCATGGCTTACTGATAGTCATGGCATTGAGTGTTTCCATTTCTTTTGCTTGCATGGCTGTGCCTGATGACCCACTTGGATCTGGTGCATGAAAGCACAATAGAAATGGCATGAGGCATTTAGTAGCTAGAAACGTTTGCATGTGCATTGATGTTTCGGTTTCCTATTTGCATGGTTGTGCCCATTGCCGTTTTAGTATTTGATTGAATGGCTGAGTAGTGTAGCCTGAATCAGCTGGTCGTGGCTAAGTGTTAAGTATTTAGTTATGTTTTATTTGCTAGTATAAATAAGAGAAGAAAAATGCAGAAAACCTGTGAAGTTTGGGCAGCACCAAAATGTTTTGTGTGTTCATCTTCTCCTTGGAGTTTTTCCAATGTGCTCGTGTGTGTGTCTAGGTGTTTTTGCGTGCGTAGACACCAGCGGTGCTAACAACTACTACCTCTAACAATATTTGGCACAACCTGAACAAGATCGATGTGAATTATAGAAAATTTAGCCATGAGACATAATATGGCATAAATTAATATCAGTTGACATGTGTTAAGCCAATTTATTTGCCTTGTGAGATATGTATCATACATAGGAATTTTTTTAGGAGGTGCAGATTGAAGAGAAGCACAAAATACGCTTGACTATGTGCAAAAGGGTAGAGTTCATGCCATGTTGTTGTGAATAAGAGAGACATTCAATACAAGCCTATCGGATGGGTGATTAAGTCGTGCGGTGGAGCTATGAAATACTTATAGCAGGGACCGTCTGATAAAATTTAGATAAGTAGAAGGTATATTTCACAAAACATAAAGGGCGTATATGTAATTTTGTAGAGACCATGTGGTATGGTCCTAATTTATAGGTGTTGAACAATTGGTATCGTTGTCAAGGAATTTGGGAAGTGGACTCTCAGTTTTGCAAAATTATAGATTTGCTATTAGGTTCAAGCAGTCTGACCGACCCTAATAAACGGTTTGACCGACCATAAGGGTCGGTCAGACCGGTGGTGCATTGTTGTGCCAAATGGACACTAAACACTTGTGTGGGAGTATTTGGGGATGTATTTGAACGAGGTGCCATTGAAAACAGAGACTCAACCCAAAACTAGATAAAATTTAATCGAAAAGTCAAGAGAGGGGTGTCTTTTAGTTTTGGGAAGCGGTCTGACCGGTCATTGGGTGACGGTCAGACTAGCGGCGATCTGACCGGTCCCCTATTATCGGTGAGTGCATTCAGACCGGCCAGGGTGGTCAGACCGGCCATGGATTGACGGTCTGACCGGTCAAAGGCCGACGATCAGACCAGCCATGATAGTTCAAGCACAGTGAGTTGTGTTGAATGTTTGTGATTTAACCAAAGTTATGGGATTAGTGCATATGTGTTGCATAATGTATGTTTTGACTAGCGTAGGTCAAGCTTCAAAGAACTTATGCCCGGAATGGATTTCTTGGTCTATTGTTGTGCAGGGACATTTGGAGTCAACTACGGTCAACGGCGAGGATGATCGGGACTTGGTTTGGTGAAATCAAGGTCTAGAACGATCGAGGATGTTGGGTAAAGTGGTTGTTCTCAAGCAAGCCACAAGATAGACAAAACGACAAAACGAAAGTTTGGTGCAACGAGTGGTATCAAGTGTCTTGGCACGGTGCAAGAGTTGAGACGGTCATTGGGAGATAGATGGGAAAGACTTTTTGGCATGAGGAGAGTCATTGATGAACCTACGTGTGGCGAAGCATGTGATTGCTTTAAAAGATTGGAGTCGATCAAGATGGAAGGATCGAGAAGGGGTATTTTGGTATCTTCACAAAAATACTGAGTTGGTGACCATGGAGAAACCGCGGCACATGACGGCGAAAGGAGAAGCAGTTTAGGTCATGAAAAGAACAAGATCACGAAGAGATGGATTGAGAAGCACCGGATCATTATATGCTTTGATAAGCGTGCATGAGTGTGAGACCCATCGTGTGTGGGCTTAACGGTTGTCCGATAAGGTTTCTCTTTAGACCTAGCCTCCACTATATAAGGGGTGGTGCATGATTTGCACATCAAGGAACCTAACCAAGCCTTGAAACCCTAATGTGGGATTTGGGGAAAGTGAAGAGAATAGAGGAGGTTAAGGTTTGAGAGAGATGTATTGAGAGAAAAGTTGTTAGATTAGGTGCTCATGAGTGAGATTTTGTCCTCTATGGTGAAGTGGCTGTAAATCTTGAATTCCTCATAATCAATCCAATCAATTTGTGCAAAGATGTGTCCAATCAATTTGTGATTTGGGTTTTCTTGTGTTCTTGAGGTTTTGTCTTGGTTTTTTGTTGTGATCTAGCTTGCTAGAACTTGTGGAAGTCGATCTAAGGTTATCTTGACCATCTTTCAACCACGAGCAAGCCTTTAGATCAAAATTATGTTTTTTACCCAGTTTTGTGCCCTCTTGCTCTCAATCAAGAAATACATGAAGCCTTGGCTATGATTGTCTTGGTCTTCGATTGGAATAGGTTCATGATCTTCTTGTATAGCTTTGTCTAAAATCTCAAGTGATTTGGATTTCTAGATCAAAAGTTAGATCGTTTTGTGGATCCATCACAGTGTTGTTTTTCTGTCAGCCAGGGGGGAGCGATTAGACCAACCTTCAGGAGTAGTCAGACCGTCCTCATCTTGGTGGTCAAACTGGTCAAGGGGAGTTGTTGCTGGAGTTTCTTTGTTTCGACTCAAATCTTCTCTATGATTTTGAGACATTGATCTTCATAGTTTCACATAGTTATTGGAGTGAAAAGGGAGTTGAATACGAGAGGAGAAAATGTAGACTCCTATTCACCCCCTCTAGTCGCTAACACGGTCCAACAAATTTCTAGATTTGTCTGCATGGCGGATACTTGTAAACCCTTATACATATAGATCCACCCCTTGCTAGATGGAGTATTAAGGAGAAAATAATTTGTGTAAAAAGAGAAGTGTGTGATAAATTTTCCGAGAAAACATAGGATCGTGTCGATTGTGAAAGAAAGAAGACGACTCAAACAACTTAAATTGCGAAACATAGCAAGTATATTACCCTATATACCTGGATCTTAGTAATCTCAGCAGCAAAGGCAAGTCCAGCGGAGAGGAGGCTAAGGAAGCTCACGACTAGACACACCACTACTGCCTTCCTCTCCATCACTTTCTCCCTTTCTTCCTTATTCCTTTCTATCGATCTGTAAAAATCTCTTTTTTTTCTGGCTTGTGCTTGCGAGTCTTCAAAAGAGGCTAATGAGCAAGCAAAAAGTCACGGGAGAAGGAAGGGCCAAGGGGTGTGATGTGTTGGCATATATGTCTTTTACTGGAAGTCCGTTACAAAAGAATTGTGCTACCTTTGCTCGCTTTCTAGTGTTTCACATGATCGGCGAGAACAGCTGTAAGAAAAACATGCACTGATTCACAAATTGGTGCATGCTATCCTCCCTGTTGGGCCGCCCACAGATCACTAAAGCAAATCTTTCGGCCAAAACTTGCCAAAACCACACTAGTTGCATGCACATCTACACATCATCATCATACGGTCCTAGCATTAAACAAAACATATAATGCAACTATCCGATTCTGGTAGGAGCTAGAAAATATGCATAGAGGAGCCAAACAAATGTGACTAACTTTTCATACTATATATTTAACTAAAAGTATAGTAAAGATTAAACATTTTTGGCACTAGTAAATTGAAAAAAAATGCATACGGATCACAATTACATAACGAAATAGTTTATGTAATCTTTGTATCTATCACTTGTCATGATTTGCTTGCTATACACACGGTAAAAAAACGACATAGCAGTTGGAAGGAGAGAGGCCTAATAAAGTAGCCTTGTATGGAGATAGCAAAAGTCGGAATCCCACTTCTAGGAAAAGAGAGAATGGGATCGAATGTGAACAATACATATGGATACAATATACAACATACTTGTAGAGATGCCATATAGTTCTATCACACATACATCTTAGTAGGGGCCATAGACATGCTTCACATTGTTTTAGCATAGAAGATCAGTGGACATAAAAATTATGTTGGCGGGATGGGGGGAGCCATGGCTCCTACTGGTCTCCCCCTCCCTCCGCCACCACTGATCCTTTACTTATTCTTCCACTATAGACATTAAAGAAGAAAAATAAATCAAGATAAACTCCAAGTCCTATTAATATTATATATTTTTTATTGGTCTGCATCTTTTTTGTTGCTACCATGTGAGTGTGTGTGGTGGTGTGAGTGGGGTGTGCATTGCATGTGAGTATATCTTGTACCCTCTCAAAAAAAATGTCTAACTAGGCTCTAGACCCATGGAGATTGTTTGGTCCTTTAGTATTAAATGCCTCTATCGCCATTTGGAACAAATGATTTGCCTAAATCTCTAGGCAAATCGTCATTCCAAATAATGACGACTCCCTCATCTTCTGTACCATTTGGAATGGCGACAAAATCTCAGCGATAAAAGGCCCAAAAATTTGGTGAAAATCACAATTAATCCAAAAAAGAGAAAGAAGGGAAGGTTGATGTGACCATGCCACACACGCATACAACCATAGCTCCCAAGATTGAACAAAAGGTGAATTTATTCCCCCAGCTTCAATTTGTTTTAAATGAGACTATGATGCTACCTAATGATGAAAATATATATTTGTGCAGATATACAAGGAGGAATGTATCAACACTCGCTCGTGGTTGCGGTCCACCTAAAAGGAAGCCGACCCATACATCAAGACCAAGTCAGCATCTTCCCCAACACTTCCTCAGGATCACCACGTCACTTTTCGTCCAAGTGAAGTAAGAGTTCAAGTTGGACACGTTCTAGAATTCAATTTGGCCTCCAGAGACATCACCGACTTCAAACATGCATAACTTTCACATACGGAGTCTGTTTGAGGTCCACGAGTACTTGATGGAAAGCTTATCTAGTCCTCTTTCCAATGGATCTGGCCTCACCTCCAAATTTCTTCTATGTGCACTGTAATCACCAAAAGAAAGTGTCGTATCACCTGTTTGGGCCAAATTGAGCCTTGTAATGCTTGGGCCCAAAGGAAGGTGCCACCCAAGGCGGCCCGTACTATTCACGAGGCGCTATTCATGCATAAATAGTGCCATGAATAGTCCATCCTCTATTTTCTTAGCTATGTGCGGGTCCCCCTTCCCTATTTAAGGAGGCCACACCCTTCTAGTTTTCATGGATTTCGTTGAGTTAAGGTTTAGCTATTGTGCAAGCTTCTGTTCTTTAGTTGTGTCGGACGACCATCTGTTAAGAAAACCTTCGGAATCCCACCTTATCAGTATTTCATAAATATTTGCAGTACATCAAATTTGTGTTCTATCTTGTTCTTGAGTGTTCTTCGATTGCATACAGGAATAAACCTTCGTGGTCAGGTTGATTGTGCTTCCAGCAAGGTCAATAACATCTCAGATTTGGTTCAATGATTGCTAAGGCGCAAGCGTTGTCGTACAGTTGTAGTCGGATCACGAGAGTCATCTCCACCAAAATCGATATTTATCAATCTCATCGAAAGATCGGGCACCCTGTCCGCATCAGGTGGTATCAGAGCTACAGTGATCGGTGAGAGTTTCCAGTTTTCTAGTAGTAGATTCGTTTTCATACCTAGAGTTCAGAAAATATCCCACAAATTTTTTTGTTGCGCCACTTTAATCCCTGTCCAAACCCACTTTGAGCCATTGCAATTTTTCTTTTCGGTTTGTGTTCATTGAATCATTGGTTGCATAGCCGTGTCAGGTTACTAATTTCTAGTTCTAGTTATTGTCTAGTTAGTCATTGTCTAGTTGCATCTCATCTTTCCTTTGCGTCGCTTGATCGTTCTTTTAGGGTTCTTAGTTTTGCATCTAAAATAGAAAATTCATGGTTTAGAACTCCTCTAATCCGCACCAAAAACAATATTCATTTCCACTTCCTCTAATCCGAATTGCTTGCTAGAGTTCAAGCCATTTTCACTACGAAACCGAGAGGATTGCCGTGATATTTTTTTTGGGATAGTTGTTGTTCGAGTCCAGCATCAACCCTTTACTGTTATTTGCGACTTGCAGAAAACCCTAGGGCTGGCCAAACAATAGAAGGAGAAAGAGGCAGCCGCATAAACAAAAGCCGCGGTAGATAAAAAGAAAGAATGATAAAAGAAAAGTGCATGAAAATTGGTGGTGACCTTCTACATATAAAACCAAGCTTCCATAAAAATTTCAGCAAGTTTGGCCCCACGGGTTTGAAAGATATAAGCGGTTTCAAATTTGAATCACGAGGCAATTGGTCTTAGTAGGGTGTGGTTTAGAGCACCTTTAGTAAAACGGACATAATTTTTGCATGCAGTGTTCGTTTTTGACGTTCTTGTGCTCATTAGAAAGCTAACGACGAGGCACATCCAATAAATCTGACTAACAAGTCACCATGGAAGACCCCAAAATTGGCCATATTCGCCCCAATTCGCGTCGCAAGTTTTTGTTTTCTGTTTTTGCCTTTTCTTTTGGTCTTCCGTCGAATTTTTGGTTTGACTCAAGCGCAAAGTTGTAGATCTCGTCGAAAACTTTCAAGCGAGAATATATAAACCATATAAAACTTTGCTTTTTCATCTCTCGAGACTAATTTGTTGTTTTTGCTTAAACTAGAGGATTGCTTCTGTTGCCGTTATTAGTTTTTGTGCTCTACATCGCGTGAACAATCTTGTGCCCCTACAAAGAAGTTTGAGTAGTTGGTTAGCGTCTCTTCTAGCACTTGTTGTGAGCTTTTCCATTTCTTACATCAAGTCACATTGATCTTTACGTGTGTGTTCCTACACTTCTTTTCATAGGGCTTTGGTTAGCTAGCATTGATTAGGCTAGGATCAGCAAGATTGACTAGTACTTTGAACATTTATTCAACTTGCATTTGCTTAATTGATTGTTGCTAATCCTTGCTACCAAACTTGAGCCTTCCTACTACACCTCTTCTACACGTCATGGCTGAACTTCACTTGGCAATTGCTCTATCCAATCTTGAATCGTTGACACCACTGGATGCCGATCACACCTGTTTCTTGGTAGGAATTGGTAAGAATTCGATAGAAGGCTTGAGTGTGGCGACTTTTAGAAACTCCAAATCCTAGTAGTTGATAAGAACATATACTTGTGATTTGTTTCTTTGTTTTCTACTAACAGTGATAGGTTGGTTGAAGTTGGTAGATTACGATGACATCGCGGGTAGATTTGAACTCAAAGAAAAAGAACTACTAGCATACATCTTGCCACTCACCGTTGAGAGTACGTCGTTAGACTACTTCCTATGGGTTACTATGTTGGATAGCTACTTGGAAAGACAAGACCATAATCCTTATGAGAAGATGAGCATGGCAAGGACGACACTGATCGGTGATGTTCAACATTGGTGGTAGAATCTCGAGTACCACTACATGTACACATGGAAGGAGATGAAGAAGAAATTGCGACGTCGTTTTGTACCTCCACCACCTATGGTCTCAAGCGAGGTGCAACCTAAGGTAATTGAAAATCTTGACATTATTTTGGCTCCTACTTCATCTCTGAGATACCACCGAGATGCTTGAAGAGGTGAAGGATGATCTAACACATCTTATGTCATTAGAGGAGAAATTTAAGGTACCTACAATATCTGATGAGAATGATAATGACAAAGGTACTGATTTGGTGCTACGGCAAGGCATAGAGCAACCTTGTGAGTATATACCTGCTGTAGTGCAATCTTTTGATATTCCTTGTGTTGACTTGAATGAACCATGTCTTGATCTGAATTTTTTATAATTTTGCACATGTCGAATTAATTACACATAAGGAAGTATTTGATAGAATATCCTATTTGAAGCATTGTGCTATATCATGCTTAATGAGCAGATTAGTTTGGAATGTGCTATGGAGAAAGTTTTTAAAATTTCATCTCTAAATTCTCTTTCTAGCACCTACACCTCTGTTTTTAAATTAATTGGAGATTATAGTGTAGACAATCAATTTATGGTATATCGAATATGCACAACTTGTGATCACATTGATGAATTAAAGCGTCTTTGTTTTGAACAACAATTCTTGTGTCTTTGAATCTTGTTCATTATGAGAGAAAAACAAAATTTAGTGATTATTCAATCCCTATGTGTTAGTCTCTTATTACACCATCTAGTATTGATAATCTAAATAATGATGTTGAAGTATAGAAGAACTTACAAATCTTTTCACCCTTGCTAGATGAATTTGCTATTGCTTGATTTAAATCGATTATATGGATGAACTCTGTTTGATTCCAAAAGTTATAGATTTGCCCATATGTGCTACCCTACAAGTTTATAATTTGAGATTTGAATTGCATAAATACTTCACTTACAATTGCAAAACTAGTTGCAATAATTCTTTGTGTGAGAAATTTTGTTTTGCTCATTAACATATATGATTATTCTTAGGGTGATAATACAATGAGCTTTTATGATCATTGCTATTTTATAACATTAATTGTGCAACAACGAAGAAGCTGTTAAAACGGATGACACATACATATACCATGCATACACCTTGGCTTCTTTGTTACTCTATTTTCACTTATCACAAGCCGAGGGGCGGCTTTGTTTTCAAGAAAGGGAGGATGATGTGACCATGCCATATCGCATACAACCATAGCTCCCAAGATTGAACAAAAGGTGAATTTGTTCCTCGGCTTCAATTTGTTTTAAATGAGACTATGATACTACATAATGATGAAAATGTATATTTGTGCAGATATACAAGGAGGAATGCATCAACACTACGCGCTCGTGGTTGGGGTCCACCTAAAAGGAAGCCGACCCACACATCAAAACCAAGTCGACGTCTTCCCCAACAATTCCTTAGGGTCACCACATCACTTTTCGTCCAAGTGAAGCAAGAGTTCAAGTTAGGCACGTTCTGGAATCCAATTCGACCTTTGGAGACAACACCGACTTCAAATGTGCATAACTTTCACATCTGAGTCTGTTTGAGGTCCACATGTACTTAATGGAAAGGTTATCTCGTCCTCTTTCCAGCGGATCAGCCTCACCTCCAAATTCCTTTTATACGCACCATAATCACCAAAAGAAAGTGTTGTGTCACTGTTTGGGCCAAATTGGGCCTTGTAATGCATGGGCCCAAGGGAATCGCCACCCTAGGCGGTTCATCTTATTCACAATGCACTATTCATATATGAGCAGTGCTATGAATAGTACCACCCCTATTTTCTTAGTTATGTGCGACTCCCCCCTCCCTATTTAAGGAGGTCACACCCCTCTAGTTTTCTTGGATTTCGTTGAGTTAAGGTTTAGCCATTGTGCAAACTTCTATTCTTTAGTTGTGTCGGACGACCACCTGTCAAGACAACCTTCGGAATCTCACCTTATCAGTATTTCATAAATATTTACAATACATCAGATTGCGTTTTATCTTGTTCTTGAGTGTTCTTTGATTACATGCAGGAATAGACCTTCGTGGTCAGGTTGATCGCGCTTCGAGCAAGGTCAATAACATCTCGGAGTTGGTTCAATGATTGCTAAGGTGCAAGCATTGTCGCATTTGGTTGTAGTCGGATCGCGAGAGTCATATCCACCAAAATCGATATTTATCAATCTCATTGAAATATCGGGCACCCGTCGCATCAAAGGTAGAGGAGGGAATAGAGGAGAGGAGCTAGTGAAGCATTGTCCGTCCATAGTGGAGGAGGGAGAGAGGAGGAGCAGATTCGGTTTGCCCACCTTGTAGGTATTTTTTATGTGTATAGTTTAGTTTTACATATGTGGTTAATTGTATAGATCTTTTTATGGTCCAATAATTTAGTGGATTAGATAGTTTTAAGCGTATTGTTATGTAGTGTAGTATGTTGTAGTATATCCTTTTAGGTGTGTATAGTTTAGTTTTAGATATGTGGTTAATCGTATAGATCTTTTTTATGGTGCGATACGGTGATATGTTAGATGGAGTTCATTTCAAAATTTACTACAGTCAAGGGACTGTTCTAGAGGATCCTAGGGGGGGTAGATTTGTGTTATTTCCAATCAGTGATTGTCAGCCTAACAAGACTAGAGCAGTGTACATGGGGCGCTATGATGCAGTAGTTGTATTACACCTTCGAGTTCGACTATGCTCTGCATGATGTGAAATTGAGCTACGTTGCCACACGGGCACCACAGAGCACACATTGGGAGTTAGTGCAGCTAAAGGGAAGGAGGTCATGATAGTCATACCTAAGCATGCAAGGGATAGCGGGTGGGATTTGGCCCTTCTAGCCCAAACATATGTTAAAGCTTCTCCTACATGTGTGGAAGAACAAGGGGTAGTTTGTGGAGATGCTGAAGAAGTTAGGGACTCCATGCCAACCACACGCAACACACACAACGGCCGAAGGTCGGGGAGTTGCTAATGTTGCCGATGAAGATAGGGTTGAAGAAGCTCCTTTGGTCTAAGAAGCTAGTGGGATTGCAGACGCAGGTGAGAAGATTGAAGCCCTAATTGAAAGGATGGCGTTCGAAGACTGGGACTATGAGCATTGTCGGAAGATGAAGGTTCAGATGACGAGGATGGTGGGGGAACAATTGGAGGTTCCATCTGAGTGGAACACAAACCAATTCGGCAACCTTGTTGTGGACGAAGGATCCCGTGTACCGTGGGAGTACCACCTGAACGAGGTGACGCAAGGAGCCATGTACACATGAAAGGAGACGGTGCAGGAAACTATGAAATTCTAGGCCTTATCTCTGCAGTGGACATTCACAGTAGTGAAGTCTAACCCTAGGTGCTACGATGTGAAGTGCGAGATAGTGGATGCCCTTGGTGAGTACATGTATTCCAACCTAAGTGGGACATCAACTGAAAATGCTTTATAGTAATCCCTCACACATGTGTCATCTCTAAATCAATGCAATCCCACAAAGAACATGTCATCATGCTTCATTATGAATGTCATGTATAGCGACATCATGGATAACCTAGATTTCGAGTCACGATCCATTATTCGGGAAATATATTCAAGGTTCCAGTGCACAGTCAGTTATGCTAAGGTGTTGGGGGCAAAGCAGAAGGCATTGGAAGTAAGGTTCAGTATGTTCGAGGACTTGTACCACATCTTGCCAGGTCAACTCCGAGTCATACATAGACAGAATGCTGGTACTCATGTCGAAATTGTCGATTCCACACATCGCGGTTCACGAGAATGCGAGTCTTGGCGATCTTGCTTCACCTTAGGTGCATGCATCAATGCATTCTAGCATTGTCGTTCAATCTTGTGTGTGGATTGCACATTCTTGACTGGGAAGTACAAGGGGAAGATACTTACTGCAATTGCGACGGATGGGAACAACCAATTCTTCTTGTGGCGTTTGCATTCATTCAAAGTGAGAACACGATAGTTGGTTGTGGTTTCTGAGAAACGTGAAAATTTCTGTTGTACGGGGTCGTCCTAACGTATGCATCATAAATGACCGGCATGCCGACCTGTTGAGTGCAATAACTCGACTATAGCAAGGGGAACACGAGCCACTTTTATGGGTGGATTATGTAGAGTAGGTGGTGCATGAAGCATATGGGTGCAAACTTTTACAAGCAGTTTCATAACAAAGACTTGTTGAAGCTTTTCAATCGATTGTGCAACCAGAACTAGCAAAGAAAGTTTGACGCACTCTAGAAAACTCTGGATAAGCGGACGAATACGCATAGAAGGGAGACAACGAAGAGGCCTGCCACAAGTGATGAAAATCTCCCCGAGTCATTGCCCCAGTTAACCACAGATGGTCCCAAAGTTGTGAGGAAGACCAATAGGCGGTGAAATGCTTCTCGAGACTAGATTGAACATGATCCTAACGTGAAGTGGTCATTGCTACATAGTAAGGATGGTGCTCGATATGATGTTATGACAACGAATCTAGCTGAGGTGTACAATTGTGTCATGCGCGGCGTGAGGTGCTTCCCTTTGATTGGTATTGTGGAGGCAGTTTTGCGTGGTACCACAAAATACTTTGTTGATCGAAGCAACATCGTGTCGCTCTCCATGGCAAATAATATAGTATTGTACTCCACCATGATCGACGATACATGAAGGAGAAGAGCAAGAAGGGTGAGATGCACATGGTATTCAAGATAGGCACAAGGAAGCTTTGTTTCAAGGTACTTTGCAAGGAGAAAGGATGTCGAGGATGAACTATGAGAGGATCATCTCACGAGTGCAGCTTGGTAGTGCACATTACATATCTTGCAATAAGCCACTTCTTCTACATAGGGCATACTTACATGTGATGGTCGCATGTTCAACGTAGGCGCAATAGCCTGGCCAAATATCTTTCTAAATATTCCACCAAGGAAGAGGTGATGCTAACTTTGAAGTCTTGAGTGTATGGTTCTGACGTGGTTGGCCATTTCACCAACCATCCTACCTAAGAGTAGCGAGATATGGGCCAATCTTGATAAATTTGAAGGAGCGGTTGGTGGCGGCGAGGATAGCATATCAGGAATGATATGGATGAATCAGAAGACGGACGTCGTACGAAGAAGTGCTCTATGTCCAAGGAGTCTGGGCATATGTTCAAGTATTGCCCTACGAGAAATGAACAATACGAAGGAGAGGTCGGTAGTCTAGACAGCACCGCAGGGACCTCACCCGACCGCTCCACTCGAGGCGAGCATCGTGGAGGTTGACATGGCGGATGTGGAGGTGATGGCCACGGGGATGGTTTACCTTATTAAAATATGTTGTGATGAATATTTTCTTACTATCATTGTGATTTGTCGAACAACGCTTGTATGGACTATGTTGTTGGGCCACGGGGTAGGCTACGATAGCTACAAATCAAAAAATTCTACCATGCAAACTAGGAAGCCAAGCAAGTAGATGATCACAGATCGTTACCACCAGACGCGCAGAGCAACGGAAGAAGGGTTGGAGCAGCCTGGTCCAACATAGAGTGCGTCGATGTAGTGGTCGTAGTCGATCGTCCAGCGTCCTCGTGAGTCGATCGTCTCCTCCGAACCTGCGGTTCCTTGTGAAGATCGCGGATCGTTCTCAAAGCGCAACGATCATAATAGCACCTCTACGGTATCCACACGTCCAGGGAAGGAACAATCGTACGTCGTTGTACTAGTACCAAGTCGCACGGCAGAGCTCTCAGGATGATGGCGGCTAGGGTTTCGGTGGTGATTCACGCGTCCCTCCCAACAGCCTCATGCATCTCCTTATATAGTGCTCGTGACAGATTCTATCCGAACACGTTTGACGAATCGTATTCGTATTGGTTTGTTCCAACCCGTTAAGTGTGTGACCCTGTAGGTTCATGCGTAATTGGTTGTGACTCGGAAACCCTTTCCGATCACGAGTCATAGCGGCTCCTAGCAGAACATAACGATTCCCGAATACACACAAATTATATCGGATGAACCTTAATGCAATATGATCTACAATCAGGTCCTCATCACTTACGACCAGGTCCTATCTCTATACGATCAGTTTGTATTTGGTCACGACCAGTTCGTAAGTCCTTACGACCAGGTTTTGACCACTTTGTGATTACGTTCGACCAGTCTACGACCAGCTCGTAACTCCATACGACCAGTCCGTAACTGTTCAAACTAAGCGACCTACTCGTGTATACTCCTTTGCCTCACGATGTCCGGTTGAACTCGGTGAGATGTTGTATCATCCATGGGTACTGCTCAATACTTTCTCGATCGAGTGTCGGATTACTTCATGTGGTGAACACTTGACTACTAGTGGCATGGCCATGCACTTTCTTTATCTAACCACAACGAGGGCCCGAGACATCTCTCTGTTATTTTAGGAGGGCAAATCCCATATCCCACCAGTCACATTCCTCTGCATGTTTCATAGCATGCCCAAAGCTACCTTTATAACTACCCGTTATGGTGTAGCGTTTGGCAACCCCTAAGAGTGCTATTACATATGTAGGAAACCATGCCGATATCGTGTCTAAGGATTATACATCAACATTGCTTGAGACCAACTAACGACACATAGAATCATAACAATCTCAATAGTGTCTCAAGGTGGGTCTAATCCAACATCATGTTCTCTAACATGTGTCCATATTATTGGTTTGATATCTCCATATCCATGACCCGTGAAACATAGTCATCAACCAATACATATGCTAGTCTATTCATATGTGTCCTCATATGTTTCCGACCGAGGATCGTATAAGAATAATTATCGCGAAATATAGAGTTTCACAATCAAGTCACATACTTGATAATCAATATTAACAATATTATTCTTGGAACAAGATAACATTTTATCAATATTATGAACATAAGGAAATATAATCATCTCTATGATTGCCTCAAGGGCATATTTCCAACAGCTCCCACTTGCACTAGAGTCAATCATTTAGGTATCTAATCTGGATAGCTCTTGTGTGTGCCTCATATTTTGGTCGTGTGAGAGGCTTTGTCAGCGGATCAACAACATTTAAATCCGTATGAACTTTGCATATCTTAATATCTCCTCTATCCACCAATTCGCGAATAAGATGATAGCGCCTGAGTATATGCTTGGACTTGATGGGATCTAGGTTCCTTAGCCTGTGCAATGGCTCCATTGTTGTCACAATAGAGATCCATTGGGCTCGAGGCACTCGAACCACACCCAACTCAGCGAAGAAATTTCTTATCCACACACCTTCTTTCACAGCTTCAAAAGCCGCAATGTACTCGGCCTTCGTCGTGGAATCAGAAACCGTCTCTTGCTTGGAACTTTTCCATCTCACTACTCCTCCATTCAAAATGAATATAAAACCATATTGCGAACGATAATCATCTTTGTCGGTTTGAAAGCTTGCATCGGTGTAACCATTTACAACGAGCTCTTCATCACCGCCATAAAGTAGGAACACATCCTTAGTCCTTCTTAAGTACTTAAGAATGTTTTTCACAGTTGTCCAGTGACCTTCACCGGGATCAGCTTGGTATCTACTCGTAACACTTAGAGCATATGATACATCTGGTCGTGTACATATCATGGCGTACATGATAGATCCAATGGCCAAAGCATATGGAATATCACTCATTTTGTCTCGCTCATCAGTGGTCGTAGGACACTGATTCTTGCTAAGATTAATGCCATGTGCCATGGGCAAGAATCCTCTCTTGGAATCTTGCATGTTGAACCGATTCAACACTTTATCTATGTACTTATCCTGACTTAATCCAATTAGCCTCTTAGATCTATGTCTATAGATCCTTATTCTCAAGATATATGCTGCCTCCCCTAGGTCCTTCATGGAAAAACTATTTTTCAATGATGACCTAATGGATTCTAGCATAGGAATGTCATTTCCGACCAGTAGTATGTCATCTACATATAAGATCAGAATAGTAAACGTGCTCCCACTAACCTTCATGTAAACACAAAGTTCTTCTTTGTTCTTGACGAAACAAAACATTTTGATCTCCTTATCAAAACGTAAATTCCAACTTCGAGATGCTTGCTTCAACCCATAAATGGACATTTGAAGTTTGCATACTTTACTAGCATTCTTTGGATCGACAAAACCTTCAGGTTGTGTCATGTACACATCCTCGTCTAGGTTTCCATTAAGGAAAGCCATTTTGACATCCATTTGACATATCTCATAGTCGAAATATGCAGTAATTGTTAGAATGATCCGAATAGATTTAAGCATCGCTACCAGTGAGAAAGTCTCATCGTAGTCAACTCCTTGAACTTGTCGAAACCCTTTTGTGACTAGTCGAGCCTTATGAATGTGAACATTTCCATCCATATCAATCTTTTTCTCATAAATCCATTTGCACTCAATGGTTTTAACACCATCAAGTGGATCGACTAGGTTCCAAACCTGATTCTCTCATGGAGTCTATCTCGAATTTCATGGCTCCAAGCCATTTCTCGGAGTCTGGGTCCATCATCGCTTCCTCATAAGTCTTAGGATCATCATTATTCAATAATAATACGTCATACCCATACCTTGTAGGCAATTGATGCGGCCTTTTAGATCTACGTGGGGCTGGTGCCTCATCTACAGGTTCAACAACATTTTATTCATCTAGTAGAGGTTCAGTAGGAGTTGAAACACTTTCAGATGTTTCCCGAATTTCTTCGAGTTGCACCTTTCTCCCACTGACTCCTTTTGAAAGAAACTCTTTCTCCAAAAGACACCATTTCGGGCAACAAAATTTTTGCCTTCTTCCTAGTTGTAGAAATAATATCCTTTGGTTTCCCTAGGATATCCTATAAAGAAGCATTTATCTTATTTGGGTGTGAGTTTGTCAGACGTCAATCGTTTAACATAGACATCACATCCCCAAATCCTTAGAAAAGACAAACTAGGAATTTTCCCAGTCCACATCTCATATGGTGTCTTATCTATTGATTTAGATGGTACCTTATTTAAAATGAAAGCGTTAGTTTTTATAGCGTAACCCTAAAAATACAATGGCAAATATGATTGGCTCATCATTGATCGAACCATGTCCAACAAGGTCCTATTACGCCGCTTGGACACACCATTCCATTGTGGAGTGCCCGGTGGTGTAAGCTGTGGAACAATTCCACATTGTTTCAAATGTTTACCAAACTCATAGCTCAAAAACTCACCTCCACGATCAGATCGTAAAGATTGCGGATGACGAACCAGGCTTCCTATATCCCTTTCTCCGTGATCTTCATTTTCATTTGACCTAAACCACCTCTCCGTGAGTCTTGCATCGCGGTTTAGTCAAAGGTCACCAAGACGGTATTTTGGTGAAGTTACCAAAATACCCATCCTAGATCATTCTCAAAAGACCGAGTCCAATCTTTATGAAGAAAGCCCGTGCTTCGCCACGTGTAGGTTGATCAACGGCTTCCTTCATATTGGCAAGTCTGTCCCATCCGGCTCCTACCGAAATCACCATGGCACTTGCACTGACCCCACGTCGCTTGATACAACCCATCGCACTGAACTTTCTGTTCGGTCATCCTTGACCATTTTACGCCACTCTTGAGTGCATTGACCTCACCTAGCATCCTCGGTCGTTCTGGACCTTATCTCTCCAAGCCTAGTCCCGATCATCCTCGCCATTGATCGTCGTTGACCTCGAAGACTCCTGCACAATAATAGATAAGAAATCGATTCTGGAAATAAGTTCTTCGTAACTTGACCCACGTTAGTTAAAACATGCATCATGCAACACATATGCACTAAAAACTATGAATTTAACCTAACCTACGAACATCGCCGCCTTACCGGCCATCGAATAGGACAAAATCGGTCAAACCGCCACCCATGACCGGTCTGACCGCCCAGCATGGCCGGTCTAACCGCCAGCACAGGGATTTAGCCAGATTTTTTCCCTGAAAATCCTAAACCTCTTTGGAAATTTTAAATAAATATACCTTTTGGCTCGAAGCTCTAAAAATTATGAGACTAAGTGCAGAAGAATCATCCCTCTTGTCTACACTCTCTATTTTTGGCCCAGTCCCAAACTCGAAAGTCACCTTTTTTGCCGGTCAGACCGTTGGCCCTTTGGCTTGCCCCTAGGCTAGTCTGACCGCTAGTGGTGGCTGGTCAGACCGCCAACTAGGCCGGTTAGACCACCATTATAGTCAGTCAGACTACCCGAAGCCTAACAGAAACTGAATTTTGTTGAAAATACGTGTTTCGACAAACCCTCGTAACTATTGTCAATTGTATCATCATCCTAAGATCGTAAGCATATCCCCATGATATCCAGAGAGGTATGACAATCCAAAAATTTCAAAAATTTGCATGAATTTTTTCGCAAGATCCTTCAAGTTGCTTTCGAGTCGTTCGTCATGTTTTCTTGAGTTCATGTGGTTTTCTATGTGTGTTTTCCTAATATAAATCCCTAAATCCTAGAAAAATCCAGAAAACCTCTCCCCACATTCTTGGCCCGTTTTCAGTCCAATTCTTCTGCCTTCCTCTCCCTTTTCCTTCTTTGGGCCAAAGCCAACCCTTTCCATTCCCTGGGCCGTGCCAGCCCACCCACCCATCTCGCCAGCCCGCCCCTGCTTGCGTCCCCAAGGCATGTGGCATACACCATCGCCGCCCCACGACCGCCTCTGCCACCTCGACCAATCCACGCGCCACCGCACGAGCTCACTTTCGACTCATTGTCCTCGTGCGTACGCTCCACGACATGCGTGTCCAACCAAGTAGGAGAGAGCTAAGACCAAGAACTCCATGTTGCCTCTGTCCCCACCCTTGTGGTTGCCGCCCTCAGCTATATAAAAGCAGTAGTAGCAGCGCAGCTTGCTTCTTTTCCTCCCCCTTCCATCACCGAAGCCCTATGCCCGCCGCCGAGCTGCATCGTCGTTCCCAAATCCGGCGGAAGCGTCGCCCACCTCTGCAACTGCCCGGGGTAATCCGCCCAAATTCTCTCTCTTCTCCATCGTTATTCTCAAATTGATCACGCCACTTAGTTTCTCACTTCTTTGTGATCCCAGCAGTGCCTTCGCCGTGCCTTAAGATCGCTAGGTCTGCCATCACTGCTCGTAGCGCCGTCGGCCTCATCACCGGCCCCACCGATCCGTCATCCTCTCGTCGAGCTGGCCGTGTCACGAGGTGTGCCTTGTCAAGGCAAAGTCGAGGCCAACTTTCTTCTCTCGTCCCTAGCCGTCGGCCTCATCACCGCCCCCACCGATCCCCCATGTTCTGGAACATGCTGTGCTCGCACTAGCCTTCTGAAGCCATCCGCTAACAAATTTTCTCTCCTAGGAGCCCTCCGATTCTCTACAACACACCATCTGCAGACCCTAGTACAGTCTCCAAGTACCGTTGTTCAACCTTCCTGTTCATGACCAAGCTTTCCAAAGCCACCCAATCATCGATTTCGTTTTCCTTAAGTTATCGGCTGTAGTTTCTGAAACCTAGTTTAATTTTATTTATTTTCAATGTTTCTTTGTTGTTCCCTTGTTTATTTGGCATTATTTGCAATACGATATAATACGATGGAGGACCCACTTGAGCGGGAGTGGAGCCAGGGTGTTTAAGAAAATTGGTCGATATAGCTTTCGACGAGATGACAACTGTTGAACCGAATACACAAGTCAGGGAATCAGGTAGATAAATCGGCTACGCCAAGCGAGAGGCAAGTCACGATTGTTGAACATATTGAAGTCCTATTAGTAGGGTATTGTTGGGTCATGAGGTAAGCTACGATAGCTTAAGATAAAAATTTCTACCACGAATCGGGATGCCAAGCAAGTAGATGATCACGATCGTTACCAGACGCCAGAGAGCGATGGAAGAAGGATTGGAGCAGTCTGGTCCAACGAAGAGCGCGTCGATGTAGTGGTCGTAGTCGATCGTCCAACGTCCTCACGAGCCGATCGTCTCCTCCAGCAACGTCTGCGGTTCCTTGTGAAGATCGCGGATCGTCCTCAAGCGCAACAATCGTAGTAGCGCCTCTCACGGTATCCACATCGCCCGGGAAGGAACAACCGAACGTCGGTGTGCGAGCACCAAGTCGCACGGTGGAGCTCTCAAGGAGATGGCGGCTAGGGTTTCGGTGGTGTTTCACGCGCTTTCCCAATAGCCTCATGCACCTCCTTATATAGTGCTCGTGGCGGATCCTATCCGGACATCGCCATTTAATCGTATTCAGACTTGGTTTGTTCCAACCCGTTAAGTGTGTGACCACAGAGGTTCATGTGTAGTTCGGTTGTGATTCGAAACCGCTTCCGATCACGAGTCGAAGCGCTCCTAGCGTAACATATCGATTCGAAAACACACAAATTATATCGGACGAACCTTAATGCAATATGATATACGACTGTGTCCTCATCACTTCGACGTGTCCCATCTCTATACGACCGGTTTGTATTTGATCACGACCAACTCGTAACTCCTTACGACTTGGTTTCACCACTCTGTGATTACGTTCGACCGATCTGACTTGCTTGTATCTCCATACGACGATCAGAGTGGGGTCGAACTAAGTGACCTACTCATGTATTCTCCCTTTGCCTCACGATATCTGGTTGAACTCCGGTGAGATGTTGTGTCATCCATGGATCTTCAATACTTTCTCGATCGAGTATCGATAACCTTATGTGGTCGAACACTTGACTACTAGTGGCATGGCCATGCACTTTCTTTATCCGATCACAACGAGGGCCCAGAGACATCTCTCTGTTATGTTAGGAGGGCAAATCCCATATCCCGCCAAATACATTCCTCTCCATGTTTCAGAGCATACCCAAAGCTACCTTTATAACTACCCGATTCTGCGGTGTAGCGTTTGGCAACCCCTAAGAGTGCTCTTACACATGTAGGAAACCATGCCGATCTCGTGTCTAAGGATTATACATCATCATTGCTTGAGACCAACTAATGACACATAGATTCATAACAATCTCAATAGTGTCTCAAGGTGGGTCTTATCCAACATCATGTTCTCTAACATGTGTCCATATTATCGGTTTGATATCTCCATATCTATGACTCGTGAAACATAGTCATCAACCAATACATATGCTAGTCTATTCATATGTGTCCTCATATGTTTACGACCGTGGATCGTAAGAATAATTATCGCAGAAATATAGAGTTTCACAACCAAGTCACATACTTGATAATAAATATTAACAATATTATTCTAGGAACAAGATAACACATTATCCAATGTCATGAACATAATGAAATATAATCATCTCTATGATTGCCTCTAGGGCATATTTCCAACAGATATATTATGTATGGGTTAATTATTTCCTGCATTACTTATTTGTCAATGCTATTTGCTATCAATTACTTTTGAATAATCCTATTTAAGTAGTTAATGCCTGTAGTTATATTGTTTATGTTAGAATTTTTCTTTAATTCTTGCACTGTCTTCGCTTCTTCGTTCCATAAAAGAAATCATTTGAGAAAAGATGCGCTTGGAACTTTTACTCCCAGAGACCTTTTGGTCCTTGCCCTTCGTGTGATCCTTCACAAATAGCCTCCGTGGGACCCGCCGTCTGTCCTCCCACCTTGACTTGCACAAAGTTGACACAACACATCCGCCTCTTGTCCCTTGACGTGATGCACCTTCCTACTTGTTGAGCCTCCCTTGGTACTTCTTTCCTGCTTTGTTAGAGAAGAAAACGAACCGAGAACAAACCAACACAAAGAAGAACACAATCGGACAAAATCGATTTTGGTCCGGGCGCCGCTCCTCTTTTTTCTTTTCTATTTCTTCTCCACCCCATTGTTACATGGCTACCCTCCCTTATAAAGACTCAAGTCGCAAACTCTACTCTTACTCTAATACTACTCGAACTCTTACTCGGAATACTACTCGGACTCAACATCCGACTCAATATCTACTTCGACTCACAACTTTCCAAGACAAATCGAACGGACTCAACTTCTAAAAACGAGATTAATTCTAACAATCACCCCTTAATCTCGTTTCTTCACCTTGATCATGCCGATCTTCTCTCATCCGAACTTCCAAGTCTTCCTCTTTTACCTTCACTCCGTGCGGCGCTGCTCCTTCCTCGGCTAATACCGCCCTCGCCGGTCTTGCTCCATCCTCAACCATGCACAAACCAACGCTTCTGCGTCTCGCACTGGATCGAACTCGTCCTTCCTTGTACGCCTGTCTCGACTGGAGCACTGCCTCCCACGATCACTGGCCGGAGCACCGCCTCCCACGACCGCCTTGGCTGGAGCACCCGCTCCCACGACCACCTCGGTTTCGTCATTACCTGAGCCTCTCACTCCTCTCTCTTGGACCAAGTCTGTCCACTTCCCCGCATACATCTTAGCCGAGGCTACACCGCCTCTTCCTCCTGCGTCAACTTTGTGTACACCGCCCTTTATGCTCGTGGGACTCACCACCCTGCAGCCTCAGACGCTTTGTCACAGACCGTCTCGATCTCCTCCGAGACTCACTTTCTTTGCGCCTCTGCGCCAATCAAGTACCACTCGGGTTCCGCCATGTCCTTGGCCGATATCTAAGTTCCACCCTGGCTCCTCCAGACTGTCCTCACACAAACCGACTTACAAGTTTTCAGAGAAATTTTGTACAACCGGTTTGGGAATCTTTTTACCTTCATCAACAGATCTTTGTTCTTGTCATAGACACGCAAGAACTCACCCTGCAGCTCCACCCTGCACCCCGTTCTTTGCCTTTTATCTGTACAGTGGAGCCGTCGCCAAACTTGATTTTTCCCGAGATCTTCTCGTCGAGAGAGACAATCTGATTGTACAATGCAGACAGCTTACCGGCGAACTCGTCCACCGACTGGGCTTCTCCCATCTGGAGATTCTCGAACTCGGTATGCAAATTCTTGAGCCGCACCTCCTTCACACGATCAACTCCCTCGGGTATCTTCTGAAGCGCCACACACGCCTCACGTGCTGTCTCCTTGCCGATGAGCTGCCGCATCATGGAGTCTGGCACCGTCTAGTAGATGATGGCTAAAGCCGTCTGGTCTACCTTGTCGTCCACCTCCTTGTCCTTCGCCTTCGAATCGACTGCACCCCAGACTCCCTAGGCGCGCATATTTGCCTTCATCTTCATTGGCCACACCGGATAATTGTCGGTCATCAGGACAAGATATAGGAGTCCATCCCGGGTCTTCGCATTGTCACCCATGATCTTCAGATGGCACCAAGATCAACAGGCTCTGATACCACTTGTTAGAATTTTTCTTTAATTCTTGCACCGTCTTCGCTTCTTCGTTCCATAAAAGAAATCGCCGAGAAAAGATGCTTTGGAACTTTTACTCCTAGAGACCTTTTGGTCCTTGCCCTTCGTGTGATCCCTTCACAGCAGCCTCCCATGGGACCCGCTGTCCTGTCCTCCCACCTTGACTTGCACAAAGTTGACACAGCACCTCTGCCCTCTTGTCCCTTGACGTGATGCACCTCCCTGCTTGTTGAGCCTCCCCCTTGGTACTTCTTCCCTGCTGCTAGACAAGAAAACGAACCGAGAACAAACCAACACACCAAGAACACAATCGGACAAAACTGATTTTGGTCTGGAGCGTTGCTCCTCTCTTTTTTCTTTTCTATTTCTTCTCCACCCCATTGTTACATGGCTGCCCTCCCTTATAAAGACTCAAGCTGCAGACTCTACTCTTACTCGGAATACTACTCGAACTCTTACTCTAATACTACTCTGACTCAACATCCGACTCAATATCTACTTCGACTCACAACTTTCCAAGACAGAAATCAGAAACGGACTTAACTTCTAAAAACGAGATTAATTCTAACAGTTTACATGCCATCCTAGATAATAATCTGACCTGGTTTTCCTTGATAAACATATAGCTAGAAGTAGCACACTTTAGATTAGCATAGTAGTGGAAGAACAAAACTATAATCACTGTCATGTTAGATGTCCGACGTCACTGAGTTGTCGCGTCAGATTTTATGCTTAATATGGATTGATGTCTGTGAATCGCTTGCTGAGAGTGATGTTTTGGAAATGTTAAGATGAGGGTGGAAATTTGGATATGTAGCTTGGTGATGGTTGTGAGCATATGCTAGCTACCCGGTGGTTGCGTGTACCAACATCATGTTTGGAAAGGTGGCCCCGCCCAAGGCACATAAGGACTACAACCTTGTGCCATGAAACTGACATAATTACCACCGATCCACATGATCAAGAAAGTGCACTTAATCTAGTACATAGTCCCACTTCACTAAGCCTACAGGAGAAGGCTTGATGCCAACAATTTTGGGGTGGACCGGAGTAGACCTTCGGGTGCCAGCTTGCCAAGCCACACAATGGTAGAAACCATGTAAGCAGTCAGCAGTCGTCATACTGTAGGCCTGGCATGACCTTGACCGCTAGGATGGGCCGAATGTCTATCAAGTAGAAACTGGTCTTGACACGTGGTATTTTATGGGTAAAGTTGGGCACTCTCATTAGAGATAATCTAAAATCATTTGAGTGTGTCGTGCTTTTGGCTAATAGAGCTATGTTCTAGGGTGATTCCTAAACTCAAGACATAAGTAGTCTTTTGAATGTTAAAATATGGTAATTTGGTTACGATGTTGAATTGTTAATCCCTTACTCTTGAAAATAATTGTTAAACTCTCTTTGTTTTAATCAAAATGCTTTGCAAATAAAACTATGGGTAGTAATTGAGATAGGTTTATCAAAACCCACCTTACCAGACATAATCCTTTGAAATCCTATGTATTGCATTAATAACTTTACTATCGTGGCTTGCTGAGTACGTAATGTACTCACACTTGTATAATTTTGGTCAGTGAAATAGAGATTAAAAACAACTATGTGTTAGGATTGTTTCTGTGAAGTTTATTTAGTTCTTCTATAATGTACTATGTTTGGCCCAGCGGGTCTTATGCAAAACTTGTGCAATGTACATTTTGGTGGACAACTGGAATCCTAGACGGTTGCGAAAATACAGGGGCAACGGAGGTGTCCTCGTGCGGTTGAGAAGGGAGTGCGCTAAACTGATAATGCTCGTGTGATAGTTTAATGCTCTGCGATCCTGCATAGTGAGTGGTAAAAAAAGAAGGAAAAACTTCATCCATTGCTACAGTTGCATCAGCGAGCTGGGTTTATCATTCCGATTCACCCATTAAGATGGTACCATCAAATGCTTTGATTCTCTGTAGCGCAGTTGTCACCCTATAATGGGTGCTACATTATTGTGTAGTAGACTAGTAGTACATGTACTGCAGTCTGCAGGTGTTCAACTGTAGCAGTGCTCAGGAAGGAGTAGCAAAGTGGGGAAGCATGCCCAGTGTACGCCAAGAATCTGATCCAACTGTCCAAGCTACCCAGTCCCGTACAGTCCGTCCAACCCAGAGAAAAACCCACGACGCCACGCCACAGACAATCCGATCGCCAACTCCAAGACGACACTTCCACTTCAAACCCGACAGCCTCACTCTCCGGCGATCGGCGAAGCGCCAAACCGCCGCCGGCCGCCACCGCGTATCCCACACTCTTCGCCATGTACAGTTCCTACTCCGCCGCCGCCTTCTCCCTGAGGGCCGCGAAGCCATCCTTCCACACCCATTCCTCCTACCTCCCCTTACACCACTACCACCACGACGACGACGGCGACGGCCACCACCGCGAGCTCCTCCCGCTGAACCCTCACCTCACACCCCGCTTCCTACTCGACGGCTACCTCCTCCGCCACTTGGCTCACCTCCTCTCCGCCCGGCTTCGGCCCCCGCCCCCGCCGCATCAGCCCCACTGCTGCCGCCAGCGATTGGCCACCCGCTGCTGCTGCAGCGGTGGTGGCGGCGGCGGCAGAATGCCGGTTCTTGGACACGTTTCTTGGCGATTGGAGGGGTGCGGGTGTCGATGCTGTGGGCACGGCACTGGATGGTCGGATCTTGGAGTGGTTTGCCGGCGTTTGGAGGCGCGCCGGTGCCGTTGCGGCGGCTCCGGCAGTGGAAGGTTGGATCTTGGAGCTGCCTGTGGACGGCGGGATGCGCCGAAGTTGGTGGGGAGGGCGGTGCGTCAGGAGGTGTGGGAGTACGAGTGTGGTGAGTGGCCGCGCAGAAGGTGTTCGATGGAATGCCATGCTGATTGGGATGAGGAAGAGGAGGATGGGTGTGGTCTTGCTCAGTGGGAGGTGCCAGGTAGGTTGCCTTTAAGTACGAGGAGATGGGACGAAGACGAAGATGATGATAGATGTAGGGATTGCCGTCGGAGGAAGGGGGTGGAAAGCGATTATTATGATGAAGATGAGTATGGAGAGTGGCAGACAGAGAGGAGCGATGCGAATGGGAGACATCGTAGGTTTAGGGATTCTGACCGGAGGAGGTGGGAACAGAGGGACTATCATGATGATGAGGATGATCTTGATTTGAGGCGACGAAGGAAGAGGAGGGAGGGGAGAGAAAGGAGAGATTTTGAATTTGAGGATGCAGTTGACATGAGGAGAGTGGGAGCTAGAAGGTATGGTGAGGATGCCAGGAAATATGATCTGAGAAGAGAAAGGAGGGATTATGACTTTGAGGATGCTAGGAAATATGATCTGAGAAGAGAAAGGAGGGATTATGACTTTGAGGATGCAGTTGATGTCAAGAGAGTGGGAGCTAGCAGGTACACTGAGGATGACCGAAGATTTGATCGGAGAACAGAGAGGAGGGATTTTGAAATTGACGATGAGGTTGATGTGTGGACAGAAGGAAGGCACCGTAGCAATGATGGTCAAAGATATGTAACGCGGCACCAGAGGACAATTGAGGATAGGGAGGGGGAGGATGTTTCACTCTTGGGATTGCGTCGTTGGCATGATCAAGAGTATGATTACGATGATCAAGACATTGCTGAGCAGAGGTACCACTCAGGGCGTAGGTTTCAGAAGTCTGCAAGAGCATCTGCATTGCATGAGGATGACTCAAAGAGGTCTCTGAGTTCAAGGAACACATTTGATACAAGACTTGCAAGAAAGGAGGAAAATTCAGCTTCAAGGGTGCGGTGGCATGATAATGTAGACCGACGAGCTGAGCAGACATCTGAAGAGAGAGACCGACGATATTCCTCCTCAATTGGTCAATCAAATGATGAGTATGATTATGATGATGCATGGCTTGTTAGGGTAAGAGATTCTAGGACAGGAACACAAGATGTCAGGGTTATAACCGAGGATGATATGAGCTTGGCTTCCAGTTCAAAAACCACTTCCATTTTGAAGCACCGTAGCAATGTAGATCAGCAAGTAGCAGCACGCAAGGATGAATCAAGGAAGAGCTCACAGAAGATAATGGAGATATCAGAAGTCAGAGGTAACAACATTGAACGGGATTCAAGAACACAGAGTTATCACCAGGATGATAGAAGGAAACACATTGAAAACAGGTCATCCTCTCTTCAAAGTTCTGTAAAGATGGTCAGTGACAGGAGAAGACAAATTGATCAGCATGATGAGGTGGATCAGCAGGTGGTCGCACTCACGGACTCCAGGAAAAAGTCAGAAAATCTCACAGATATAGAAATGGATAGTACTCACAATGTTAGCAGGGCCTCCCACTCACAGAGAAATTATGATGAAGTAAATCAGATGGATATCGATGATGGATCTACTTCTCTACATAATATAACTCATGTTACAAGAGATAAAAAGAGGTATGTAAATCAGCAGGTGATACATGAAACAGGCATAGATGTGCAGAATGTTACGCATGTTGATGTTTCCAAGGTTCGTGCTAGTGATATTTCCGTGTCTAGGAGTTCACAAAATCATTCGGAAACTAGATCAGATGTGGACTCAACTTCCAATGTGAGTCTCATTGACAGGACAAGGGGCCAGCAAGAACAAATCGATCAAAACAAGGTCTGTGCTATTGATAGTGCGATGGTTAGGGGTTCACAAAGTCATCTTGAGACTGGAGTGTATGATCGGGTTCACTCGACTTCAGTTACAAATGTAGTTGACAGCACAAAGGATAGGCAAGAACAAGTTGAGCTTACTAAGGCCTGTACTAACAATGCTTCAACTTCAGCTGTAATTACAATTGGCAGTGTGAAAGAACAAACTGACCTTACTAAGATCCATGCTAGTTATACTACAGTTGTTAACAGTTCACAAGGTCTTGATACTAAAAGGGACAATCAAGCTCATATGATTTCAGCTCTAAATCTTGTTGACAGGGCAAGGGAGAGCCGAAATAATAGCGATCTGCAAATGACACAAGGTTCTAGTATAGAAAGAAGTGATCAAGTAAGTACCAAATTTTCTGAATCCTCTCAGGCATCTAGAGAAAGGTTGGCAAGATTGGAAGAGACAGAGAGATTGATGCAACATAACATGGATTTGAACTGGCAGCAGGCAGGCACCACCAGAACCTCTGATGACAAAGAAATTACTAGTTTGCGGATGGAGAGCACCGAAGAGGGATCATCTATTGTTAATGCAGACATGGCGCAAAGAGGAACAATGATGGGGAGCAGTGGACAACAAATAAGGATTGAAACTACTTCAGGAAGTAGTATGCCAAGTGGTTCAAGTGCCGGACAGTCTGTCAAGGAAAGCTTGTTAGAATCAGCTGCCCGATTAGAGAAATCATCTACATTTCATGTAGGGCAGTTTGTTGATGAGCTCCAAAAGGAGTCTCAGATGCAGATACTACTTTAACAAAGAAAATGAGAAGTCCATAATGGAAGGTATAACAAGATCTTCATCTAGGTCTAGAATGAGGGACCATCATATGAGATGTGGGATGTCCAAAGTACTACTTCTCAAGAGACCTTCAAGACGGTCGATAAGGATGAAGGTTCCTCCGCTGACGGAGCTACCAACTCGGCCTCTCAGACACCCAAAATGAAACTGCTCTTGCTAGAAAAGTTCATAAGTCACTCTGGGCTTATGTTGCAGACATAGTCCGCCTTGGTTGATTCAACGTGGTGAATCTCATGATTCTAGCAACAGATCAGTAAAGAAAAGTTCATCCAGTAATTCCCAGAGTACCGAGGGTTGGCTTTCTAGTCAGGAGCGTGATAATGACGGAATACGGCAGAAAAATGGGAGTATCACACCAAAAGAGCAGCAGCTGATGAAGTCACACACTGGAGAATCAGAATCTAGAGTAGCTTCAACACTAAAGGAAGAAAGCTTGCACACAGGTAACAATGTACCTCAAGTAGGTAGATCTAAAGGAGACTTTGTGGCCAGAAGTTCCACAGATGATGTGCATGTATCAGGGAGAGAGCAAAACAATCTGATGTTGGTGCATCACCCAAAGGAAATATCGTAGGAGGCTTTATGGAGGATGGCAGATCAACTTTGGTAGATGTCACAATAGGACATTTATCTGAACATGAAGCTGCTACTTCATCCAGGATCACAGCTAAGGGTTCCGCTGAAATTAATACTGGAAAAGGAGTGTTTATGATTACCACTTCTATGACCATCAACACAGAGGAAGCTGGTCGCAATTGTGATGCAGATTACTGGAGATATGACCTTCAGGTGCTAAAACCCTTATCATCATCCTCAAACCCAGGCAATTATGCCGCATGAGAATACCTCAGCTGCTATCCTAGAATCACCGGAGTTACCTATGGGTGGCTTCACAAGATTTGAAGAGAAAATTGTAATACAAGAGCCTCCTGAAGTTATCAGAACAGAAAGGAATGATGCTGAGTTGAAGAGGATGTTTCAGAGAAATAAGCAGGTACTGAAGGAGACATTTGACGAATGGGAGGAAGCATACCAGCATGATGCTGAGCAGAGAAAGGCTGATGAATTGTTCATGAGGGAAGCTTTACTTGAAGCTCAGAGGGCTGCAGATATTTGGGAGGTACCTGTCGGAGCAGTGCTAGTACAGAACGGAGAAATTATTGCTCGTGGTTATAATCTGTAAGTAGTACTATCATATTGTTTAGCTGAACATAGGTTAAAAATTTGAAATATTGCTTTGCTTATTATTCTATCTTTTTTTTTTGTGTTCAGAGTTGAAGATCTTAGGGATTCAACTGCACATGCTGAAATTGTTTGTATAAGAGAAGCGTCTAACAAACTTAAGATGTGGTGCCTGGCGGTATTATTTCACACCCAATAGTTTTCTGAATTCTGACTCAATCCTGTGGAAGCATTGAAAAAAAAATCGCTTCCCCTCATATCAAATAATTTCCTTGATCTTGATTTTTTTTTTCTGGTGACAAATTGTCATGGGCGGATTGTTCACTCGTGTGAACAGTACAAGCGGCACTGTAGCAACACGCACTGTTCATACCAGGCTCACGGGTGTATTAGTAGTTGGAAATAGAGATAAGAATAGTTAGTTTCCTTATTAGTTAAGTTTACTTCATTAGAGATGTATTTTATCTAATAGAGATAAGTTTCCATAGAAATAGAGATTGTTTCTTAAAGGTCAAGTCGGGTCGTCCCTATAAAAAGGATAGCATATATCCATTATCAAGGAAGTAAGAAAGATGAATTAATCTAGTCTCCCTTCTAAAGTTCTATCATCCAAGTCTATAGTCTAATCTGTTATCCCACCAAGCCGACACCGTCCGGCCTTCTTCCTGGCGGTGTTTACCTCGTAATGATCTAAAGTTCATTACATTTGGTACTAGAGCAGTCGATCCCTTCCCACGACTTCTGCTACCATGGTTATGGCAATGCATCAAACCATCGACCGCCAACGAGTCGCTATTATGATAAAGGCTAACGCCAACAAGATGGACATGAGTACCAACGCAACGATAACAAGATGGCGCCATCTTCCTCGACATGCATGCTACTTTAGAGAAGATGATTGCAGATCGTAAGAGAAGAAGGCGCAACAAGAGGCGGCGGCAAGGTGTTGTTTCCAAAGAACTACAAAGGACGCTGTCGAACTTGCCGCTACGCTACGCAGATCCTCGCTATGGTGTCGCCAAAGCTCGCGTGGCCTCGCCAAAGTACATCGTAGCATTCGCGACGCCGCCAGGTTGTCGCCATGCCTACCGTAGTAACCGGTGAGTTTGCCGCAACCACGCGTGGAGGCAATGATCTTCAAGGACTCATGTCAATATCTAATCTCTCATCTCATCCCGCATGACGTTCACGCCTTCTTCCCTCGGTGTTTACCCCTGCTATGAACTAAAGATCATTACATTTGGTAAACACCGCCAGAAGAAGGCGCTGCATCAACGCCGCCATGGGATGAGATTAGATTATAGATCGATGATAGAACCTTGAGAGGAGACTAGATTAATTCTTCTTGCTTGATTGATAATGGATATATACTATCCCTTTTATAGGGATGACCCGACTTGACCTCTAAGAAACAATCGCTATTTTTAAGAAAACTTAACTGTATTAGACGGAATACATCTATAAGGAAGTAAACTCAACTAATAAGGAAACTAACTATTCTATCTTTATTTCCTAACTGCTAATGCACCCGTGGGGCCTAGCATGAATAGTGCGCGGTGCTACAGTACCGCATGTACTGTTTATGGGTGAACAGTAGCCGCCCCATGATAACTACCCCCCTCCTTTCGCGGCAGCTCGTTCTCGAGCTGTGGTGGCGACCATGGCTGAAGCTCTAGGAGACCCCATGTTGACGAGAGGTTGCGATGGTGACATGAGTCCTTGGAAATCGTTGCCTCTACGCACGGTTGCGGTAAACTCACCGGCTTTACTCAGTATGGTAGCAACCTTGGCAATCGTGGCAGGCCACCGCGATTTCAGGTAGGGCCACGACAGTTCGCAACTTCATGACAAGACGTGGCAACACCAAAAGGTTTTGGCTCTGGCCACAGAAGCTGCAAGAACGCCACTCAAGAAGCCTTGGCAGAGGTCAGTGGTCGCCACAAATAGGCGCGACAACGCCATGATTGTGTTTCGACAATCATCGTGGTCAGCTGAAACAACACGCCGCTGGTTTTTGTTGCGCCTTTTTCTCCTTTTGATCTGCAATCATCTTCTCTAACGTAGCATGTATGTCGAGAAAGATGGCCGTCATCTTGTTGTCGTTGCCGTTGGTACTCATGTCCATCTTGTTGGCGTTAGCCTTTATTATAGCCAACGACTCGGCGACAGGTTTGATGGTTTGATCTGTCGCTATAACCATGGTAGCAGAAGTCGTGAGAAGGGATCAACTGCTCTGATAGCAAATGTAATGAACCTTAGATCATTACGGGGTAAATACCGCCAGGAAAAAGGCTGGACGGCGTTGGCTTGGTGGGATGAAAGATTAGAATATAGACTTGGATAATGGAACTTTGGAAGGGAGGCTAGATTAATTCATCTTTTTTGCTTGATAATGGATAAATACTATCCCTTTTATAGGGACGACTCAACTTGACCTTTAAGAAACAATCTCTATTTTTAAGGGGATTTATTTGTATTAGATGGAATACATGGAAGTAAATTCAACTAATAAGGAAACTAACTATTCTATCTCTATTTCCTAACTGCTAATGCACCCATGGGCCCAGCATGAATAGTGCATGGTGCTACAGTACCGCATGTTATTGTGAACAGTAGCCGGCCCGTTACAACTGCTCCCCTCCTTTCGCGATAGCTCGTCCTCAAGCTGTGGTGGCCGCCATGGCTAAAGCCCTAGGAGACCCAATGTTGACGAGTGGTTGCGATGACGACATGAGTCCTTGGAGATCGTTGCCTCCACGCACGGTTGCGGCAAACTCACCGGTTGCTGCGGCAGCATGGTAGCAACCCTGGTAGCGTCGCGGTGGTCACCGCTTACTTCGGTAGGGCCACGATAGGCTCTGGTAGCCAAGAATAAGACGTGCAAGACCGTTAGTTTTTTGGCTCGGCCAAGGCGAAGCCGGTGACGCCACGACAGCTCCTAGAGAGCTGTGGTCGTCACAAATAGGATGCAACAATGCCGTGACAGGTTCCGATAGCGTCGCTATGGCTGCTGGAAACAACACTGCCGCCGCCTCTTGTTGCGCCTTCTTCTCCTTCTGATCTGCATTCATCTTCTCTAATTGGATATTTTGCATTGGAGATAGATAATTGATAATACATAAATACTTATATGCTCTAGTTAGCTGTTCCTTGCTTTGCTTGATGAAGTTTCTGTGAATTGGTTTACATTATTTTAAATTATGTAAGATTGTTGCTTTTCAGTTTTCACAAAAAGGAAAAATACATGCTGTCTTTTTTATGTTAGATTTTTTTCACATGGA
Source organism: Phyllostachys edulis (assembly GCA_036346405.1). Lineage (NCBI taxonomy): Eukaryota > Viridiplantae > Streptophyta > Magnoliopsida > Poales > Poaceae > Phyllostachys > Phyllostachys edulis. The sequence goes on along the minus strand of JAYEVD010000433.1, from coordinate 50,054 downwards.
GATTCTTTTGCTTGCAAAATATGTCACAATTTTATAACTTCTTATATGCATTTACATATGTTTGAATCCTCTTTGTTTGAAATTTCCTAATCAAAAGTATTGCAGGATACAACACTTTATGTTACTCTGGAACCTTGTGCCATGTGTGCTGGTGCTATTCTTCAAGCTAGAGTTGATACTGTGGTATGGGGTGCCCCAAACAAGCTTCTCGGAGCCGATGGCAGCTGGTTAGGTACGGGATATATGAAATGTCATACTGAATCATTTTTATATCCTAGTATTTTTTATCTTTAGAAGTTTTTATTCCAAGTTTTCCGGTATTTTGAAATCTTGATATGCCATTATACGTCAGACGCTAGGCCATAATTCGTCACATCCTGCACTTCAACACCTTTTCTTAAGGGGGAAAAATTCATAATATCCCCCGCCCCTCCACTTTGTAAAAAAAATGCTGATTACCCCCTGTACTTTAGTACTAGAAAAATAACCCAATCTATTTTTAAACTGATGCAACGTTCATCCATCCTTATGCAATTCGGCGTGGTTTAATGGGCTCACGTGGCCTCCAAATGGTCAGATGTGCTGACTGTAGTTTCCTAAAATCTCTCCCCACTGTTCCCAAATGCTGCAACTCCGTTGTACTCTTGACAGGGAGGCTGGTCAAGGAGGTGTACGCAGCAGCCAGCAGATGAATCTGCAGGGCATGCAGCGGCAGTAGGCACCAGGCTGCTCGCAGTGCTTGTTCACCAAGGACATTTTAGAGGTTCTTGATGTCATGGGACGGTACTGTAGCCCATGCACTGTTCATGCCAGGCCCATGGTGCCTTAGTAGTTGGAAATAGAGATAAGAGTAGTTAGTTTCCTTGTTAGTTAGGTTTACTTTTAGAAATGTATTCCATCTAATAGAGATAAGTTTTCTTAGAAATAACATCTAATAGAGATAAGTTTTCTTAGAAATAGAGATTATTTTTAGGGCCAAGTTAGATCATCCCTATAAAAGAGATATCATGTATTCATTATCAATGAAGTAAGAAAGATGAATTAATCTAGTCTCCCTCCTAAGGTTCTATCATCCCAGTCTATGGTTTAATCTTTCATCTTACTAAGCCGACGCCACCCGGCATTCTTTCTAGCGGTGTTTACTCTGTTATGAATTAAGGTTCATGACACTTGACAACACTGTTGGTGTGACTAGGAAAGAAGCTGGCATTTAGTGCCACTTTTTGCCATAGGCCCAGGAGCCACCGCCCTCCAGCAGCCGCTCCTCCAAGAGCGCATGTTGGTTAACCCGGAGACAGTTCTTCCCTTCACATGGTTGTCACCATCCCAAATAAATCCACAAAGAAAGAAAGGAATCAGCAGCCTTTTGCTTTTCTTGATGATTCTTAAGAAATAATCCGTACATCAACATTGTGATCTTTGTCATTATTTTGTTGCATGGGTCTTCAAGATCCACAATCATTGTCAAGATACACATTGGATTGGTGGACAATGACATGGTGTAGCCACTGGCCCTGCCGTGTCTTCACAGCCTGCTAGATCGCAGCAACCAATAGAAGGTCCAGTATTGTCACATGCTGCAGCTTTCACGCCGCCATGGCTATCTCATCATACTGCTATCACGTGGGAGTGGAGTAGGGCAGTAGGGGGGTGAAGAGGAAGGGAAGACAATACAGTTGTGAGAGAGATTGAGGTTTCTTATTTGCTTTGCTAGGTCAAATATCAACGTCACAGCATTACTTATTCTAGTGGCAAAACCACTCACAAAACATCAGTTGGGGTTTAAATTTGCACTGGTTTTCAAAGTCCAGGGCTAGGGTGTAAGTTGCCTGGTATTATGGTAGAGGGGTTTGTCTGCACTTTTCTGAAAGTAAAAGGGTAATATGAACTTGTTTTTTCTTACAAAAAAATAGCATATGGCACACTGAAAGCTAGCTTGTCTTATTAAAAAGGCTTGTTCAAATGATAGTTAGGTACCATATGTAATTCAGTTAAAAATGGTTAAACTTTTTACCCTGATGCTGTTTGCTTCCATGTTCCATCAGTTTGGTTAGGCAACACGTTGATAGCTCATTCTATAACAATCGGAATTGGAGTTAAAACCAGCATTTCCCACTTGTCTAAGCAACTAAAGGACCTATATACATTAGTTTTAGTTAACTGACACAAGTATTAACAGATTGCTCTAGGTTTGTCGAAATATTTTTTATGCACTGGCTTAGCAGTTCATTGATATTTGGAATAAGTCAATATGACCCCGGAAGTATTTTTGTGCAACCACTTAACCCCCTGACATAAAAAACCGGCTATTTAACCCCCTCACGTTGCAAAATCAGGTGACTTAAACCCCATGGCTGTTTTGCTCGGTGGTTTTGCTTACATAGCACTGGGTTCGGCCGGTTTCACCACCATGTGGCGATGACTCAACAAATCAAAGTTATAACACTATGAGGCCCACATGTCAGCTTCTACCCCTCCCTCAATCTCTCTCTCCTCGACGCCGCATGCACCCATGATGCACTCGCCGCCGCACGGACACATGGCGCCGATCGCTAGTCATGCCGTGGTCGAGGCCGCCCTCAAGATCGAGGCCGGCGAGGCACGCGCGTGGTTTCTAGGCGCCGCGACGCTGTACCTCACAAGGTGTGTTGGTTCAACGGGTGCTTCACCGACATCCTCGCCGGACGGACGACGCTAGCGCGAACGGCGCCGATGTTCTTCTCTCTCCGGTGGTTTCACCATCTCGCACTTCGAGGACAACATTGCCATCGGCAGTTTCCGTGCCACGGTGCATGGCGTCGCTGTCGTGTGTGCCGTAGGGAACAAAGGGCCAAGACCGAAGCCAGGCCAATGAGGCACCCCGGTTTTGATCTGACGCCGCCACGCCGACCGTCGCTTCCCAACCTATGTCTGGCTTCCCATGCACAATGGCGTCGATGTGTTGTCCCTCTCCCTCGGTAGTTTCCCCATCCCGCTCTTCGAGGACATCGCCATCGACAATTTCTGTGCCATGGTGCATGGCGTCGCTGTCGAGTGTGCCGCAGGGAACAACGGGCCAGCGCCAAGTTCCGTGACCAATGAGGCACCGGTTTCGATCATATGCCGCCACGCCGAACGCCGCGATTCTAGTTTGCGTCCGTCTCTTGCCGACGGCTAACTCTCAGACGCGAAGGGCGAGGAAGATGACAACGTGACTGCGTGCACGACGGCGGGCAAGGAAGATGACGGAGCAGTTTGAGGATGTCGGAGATAGCCGATCCGGCCGGATTCGGGCGGTCGCAACTAGATCCAACCGGATTCAGCGGCGCCAAGCCTCAGGGCGCGGACTATGCAGATGACGACGACAAGCACGGGCCACGGTGGATGACGGGCTTCACGGGGCGACGGAGGACGACGAAGCTACCGGTCGCGGCCGAGAGAGAGCGGTGTCGTGACAAATTATGCGCGCTGCTAGCCACCGCACGGCGTGGGGAGAGTGAAGTCAATGAGGAGGGTGACCGGGAGAGACTACTGTGGGAGGAGATAGGGCTGGGATAAAAGATAGCCTCACGGTGTCTTCTTCGAGCACGGCGCCTCTTGCCCACCTTGTTGACTCAACCGCCCATGTGGCGAAACCGGCCGAACCCAATACCACATAAGTAAAACCACCGAGCAAAACAACCATGGGGGTTAAGTCACCTGGTTTTGCAACGTGAGAGGGTTAAATAGTCGGTTTTTTAGGTTAGAGGGTTAAGCGGTTGCACAACAATACTTCAAGAGGTCATATGGACTTCTTCCTTGATATATTATTTCTCGCGTGCAAATCATATTGATACATGTTATGGCTCCTCTCAAAACTTTAGATGGGAACTGTTGTTTGACACTCCACAATGATTTTCTCAATTACAAGTAGTTCTTAAGGGAGTAGAATATATATACACGTGGACTGATTTGAATAATGAACAAGGACTAAGGTGGCAAAGTCTTTTATCTTACCATATACTACCTCCGATTCCAAATGTAAGTTGCATTAGAATCTGTGCTGGTCAAACATTTTTAGTTTTGACCATTAATATATAAAGAATTACTAAGATTGATAAATGGAATTGATATTACTAGATCCATCATGAAATATACTCTCATAATGTATAATTAGTTTTATTTGAAACAACACATTTTTAATAAAATTGATGGTCAAAGTATCAGCTTGAAGACTGTGTCAATGTCTGAAATGACGTATATTTTATATTTAGAATCAGATGAAGTATATGTTATTGTCAGTCCTGTATGTTTCATTCATGATTCATCACAATGAGAATGGAAAACTGAAGCTACTGTTACACTTGTTTTATAGGCTTTTCCCTGGTGATTGGCAAACAAGCACTTTGGATTCAGCAAACCAGAACCAGACTGCCCAGACTTCCGGACCTGTTCACCCTTTCCATCCAAAGATGACCATAAGGCGTGGCGTCCTCTCCAACGAGTGCTCAGAAATAATGCAACAGTTCTTCCATTTGAGGAGGAAGAAGAAACAGAAGCCGGAGTCGCCGCCTCTTACACATGCACGCTTCCCAGGGCACAACCATCCAATTAAGTTCTTCACCAAGATGCACAATATGTTCGGCACGATCTTCTGTATGTAGTAGCATTTCTTTTTTCTCCTTTTTTGGTTTTGCAGTAAAGATTCGTGTTTGTAGTGTAGATGTGTTTTTGTTCCTGTCATGTTAATTGGAAACCATCTACCTTAGCATGAACAACATTGTCGGCTATTGTTTCCCCGTTGTTAATTGGCAACTAGGTTAATTTTCGAGAATAACCGCATATCCTCCACTGCAGCAAACCTGGTGATCGTCAGATTTGCTGTTAAAAACGGTTGATTCCTCTGGTACCGCTGCAAAACCAGTGAGCTTGCGACGAAATCTTGCTTGCTTGTACGATGAGGTTGTGACTGATATGTTCAAGCCCAACAGGATTAGCATCTTAACGTAGAGTACAAAACATGCTGGGCTTGGCTGTCCCCAGCCCAGGCAGGCCGAGGACTGTATATTAAAAATAGGATAATTGATTATATGCCCTGCAGTTAGTTGCCACTCTAGGATTTGTTGCCACTCTAGGATTTGCCATCTTTAGATTGTAATATACTGCCACCTTTTATATTGACTCTCAATTATATTCTACTTTTTGAATGTTTGTGCTGAATTGCTCAAATTAGGGCTATTCGATGCATTTAAAAGTGTTAGACCCAATTTAAATTCTAAATCCACATGTGCTTACCATGCTAATCCCATGATCAAGGGCTACCACACAAAAACATTCATATCACAACTAAAGAAAACAAAGTAGCATGATATATATAACAACCAAACTAAGTCATACAAGACCAAGTTTTACATCACACCGCCGACCGACCAAATGGTTCTAATAGCATAAAGTTTGCAATGAATAAACAATAAAAAGACACCAAAAGTAATCAAGTACATGGTGCTTGTTTTCCCATGTGAACGCTTTGTTCACTAACGCCTGAAAGTCCGAAAGTCCAATGGAGCACGTATAGTTGTAGTCTTGGTTAAGATGCTCCTAAAAGCTCCATCTTCCTAGCCTCATATGGAATGCTCAGAGGAGCATATCGACAAGATAGTTGAAGCGATGCAAATACTTGGTCCCGACATGCTACCTTGCATCAAAGATCTAAATTCTCTTCTTGATATCCAAAAAGTCTGGTTGAATGTGCGCCTACGGAAAGTCTCTTAAAAGCGCCAAGTAACCACTTGTTTCTTCCGATTGCATGGTGTCAAATTGTTGCACCATGCATTTGCTGCCCCTCAAGTTGATATGAGGCAAATAACACATTCCTCTGCCATAACACCGAGCAATAACTAACTTCTTCTCCACAACACGCAGCCCAATCGCTTGCTGGCCCAACGGTTCCTTTGAACAGCAAAAACTAGTGGCCGAGTCCGTGAGGAACTCACCCAACTTGGAATGAGCTTGGTTCGCCGCAGCCTCCTTCCCCTATCGCCATAGGGGTTGTACCAAGGTTGGCGATGTTCGGGCGATCCGCCAAGGATGAGGGTTTGTGCATGGCGATTTCGCTAGATCTCTTAAGCACTTGGACCATTGAAGGGGGCGGCTTTTAAATCCATGATCATCACCACGCTGATTTTGATGACATTCATGCTCCTCATTTTGTCCAAAAGGGCGGGTTAGGTTGCAAGTGGTTTGATACTTGAGTGCCCATCACGCGAACGGGAGCCCTCGAACTTCCCAAAGGTTGAGACATCGAGCGGGTTCTTGGTCCCGACATCCCGTTGACAAACCACTAGTTACAAACTCACTTAAGGATAAGAGGTCATGCGGATGAGTACAGTGCAGCGAGGGTATGGTACACAATTTAATTTGCAAAAGATAACAAACAAATATAAGACAAACAAATAAGCAAACCAAATGGACAACACACAAATAGTTTAACATAAAGGGTAGGTTTTGCATGATTTGCGAAATACAACTCCCATAGGCAAATAGGCAAACCACACAGCACATAAGTAGTATATTACAACCATCGCATCACAACATCTACATGCACGAATACATCAAAATGGTGCATAGCTCATGCAAAAGAACACTACTAGTGAGCTCTACCAACCTAGTCCTAAAGGTCTAGTTCTCCGCACCATCGATCCTCTCAGCGACATCGGTCCCCTCAGGATCAGCGGGTACGAAAGTTACTATGGGCTCTTCCTCCTTCTCGGAACCCTCTTGAGACCCTCGGGGTCCGAACATGGTGGCATTGCACGGCGATGAACCCTCCTCCGATTAATCGATGTGAGCATACACACGGCGATATCTTGTTGTCCGGTAAGGGTCGGCTCACGGCATGAATAGGTAGCCAAACAAAGAAGGGTGGCGCAGAATGGGATCCCGCACAACACCCAACACTCCTCTATCCCCGTGACAACAAATGGCTTGATGCGCCTCTCAAGGCAAGGCACTCGGCGGCAAGCCACCACTAGCTCACGAACCACCTGGCGGTGATACCTATCCAAGGCAACAATGAAGTCTGCAAGGTAACGGAGAGTCAGATCGGTCTCGCAGATGCTGCTGCCGTACAGGTTGTAGTCTCCAACAGTCAGGCGCGATGGGTGGTAGCGGTACACAATAGCAATCTCTGAAAGCATGTGGCGAAGATGAACTATGGCCATGTACGCAACGTCGTTGATAGCCATAAAGATGGTGGATCCATATCCTTTGAAGCGGTGTGGTGGTCCTCCAATATGAGCTCGGGCATGGATGAGCACTTCAGCACGGTACTCATCCGACATCTGGCTAGTGATAGCCCGGTACACCGAGTACTCCGGGCTCAGTGTGAAGCTAGTGTGCTGAGCATGGTTGCCAAGGTACCGGACAGCCCCCTCGTCTCTGCTACGGTCGAATGGTGGCAAAGCACTCACTGGGCCATGTACCATTTGAAAAGAGAAGGAATTAGTAATCATTTTAACAAACCAATAAGAGTAAAGGCAATAAAGGACGCTAAGTAAGAAGAGAGGTGCAGAAGCAAATATGACTTATATTTTTTCGCAAACATTTGATAAGATTTGCAAATAAAATTTTAGAACCACAAGTCCTTAAACTAATGGCCATTCCCAACTAAAGGTCTAACTCATAATAATATGGTCATGTGATACCAATGTTGTCGAGACCGAATTTAAATTCTAAATCCACATGTGTTTGCCGTACTAGTCCCATGATCAGTGACTAGTACACACATTCAACAACATTCATATCACATCCATACACAAATAAAGAAAACAAAGTAGCATGATATAGATAACAACCAAAATTAAGTCATACCAGACCAAGTTTTACATCACCCAGGCCGACCGGCCAAATGGTTCACATAGCATAAAGCTTGCAGAGGAATAAACAAAAAAGAGGCGCCAAAAACCAGCAAGCATGCCTCAGCCCTCCCATAGGCAACAGACTGAATTAACCCTAGTAATCGATGTCATCGGCGCTGAAACCCACAGCGTAAAAGTATACATACGACAGGCCCTCACCAACATCCTCTGAATTTGTTCAATAAGCAACCGTGAGTACAAAGTTGTACTCCTCAAATCCTTAAAGCAAGTATTATACAGTATGCAAGCTAAGACAAAGGTGGCTATCCTATCTAGTTTAACTTGCACAAAGCGAGTATCCATTTGCAATAGAGAGTAATAGATTGTAGTTGACAAGTGTAAAAGCATCTCACATTGATAAACAAACAATAATAAAGCCTAAATAGCATAAATAAATAGGTGGCTTGCTAACATAAAATCAAAACAGCAGTAAAATCCTTTTATCGAACAAGCTATTGATGGATTGCCTATCCATACATTTCCCGAACCAATTTGCTAAACATAAAACTACTAAGGTGTAGGATTCACCAAGTGTTGGACCGAAAAGGCGACTAGAGGGGGGTGAATAGGAGCACGCCACTTTTTCACAAAAGATGGATTCAACACAAATTTCACTCCAATAGCTATGGAAGCTATGAAGATCAATATACCAAGACAAATGAAGACTAGTATTGAATCCAATCCAAACCCCAAAGCAAAACACCCAAAAATAACCAAAACTCAAATCTCAAAGTGTTGGGCGGTCTGACCTCTCACAGGGCGGTCGACCGGTTTGCCTTAGCGGTCCGACCTCTGAATGGGTGGTCCGACCGCTCCCGACGACAAAGGAACAGAAAATCAGAAAATCAGCCCGACAATCCAAACAAAAACGACCTAACTTTTGATCCGTAAGGCCAAACTTCACGAAATTAGAACCACACCTTCCTAAAGATATTAGGAACCTATTCCAATCAAAGATTTCAGAGATCCATACCAAAGTTCCTATCTTTTTCAGTTTGAGCGAAGGGGTTCAAAAACCGAGCCAAATGCAAAATATGATCTAGAGACTTGCTCGTGGGTGATTGATGATCAAGATGATCCTAGATGGGTTCCCACATGTCACAAGAAGTTAGATCACGGCAAGAAACCAAGCAAAAACTCATGGATCAAAGAAAGACCCCAAATCACCAAATAGAGAGAAAAAGAGAATAGATTCATCTTGAGAGAAATCTCTTTGGATTGATTTGATTGAGTATTGGTTTACAGCCACTCCACCAAAGGAGGACAAAGACTCAATACATGAGCACGAAATCCAATCCAACTCTCTAGAACCCTAACCTCCACTAATCCTCTCCCTAAGCAAAATTAGGGTTTCAAACACAATGAAAGGGTTCAAGGGGGTGCAGCCACCTCCCTCCTCTATTTATAGTGGAGGCTTAGACCTTCTAGAAGAGTAACCCTAATGGGCTCCCCTTAAGGCCCAAAACAAACGGGTCACACACGCACGTATTTTAAAGCGCCGCCTTCATCTCTTGACCTAATCCGCTTCACCTTGCACCATCTTTTGCGCCGTGAGTTGGCAAAAGGTCATCAAGGCGATGTTGGTGAAATTACCAAAATACCCTTCTCGATCTTTTGCAAAGACCGAGTCCCATCTTCGTGAAGCACCTCCATGCTTCGCCACGTAGGTTGATCACCGGCTCTCTTCATGCTCGGCAAGTCTCCCATCCGCTCCCACCGAAACCACCATGGCACTTGCAACCCACCGCGCCCGCTTGATCAAACCAACCGCCCGAATCGCCTGTTCGGTCACCTTTGTCCCTTCTTGCGCCATGCTTGACTTCATTGACCTCACCCGCATCCTCGATCGTTTCGACCTCGGCTTCCAAGCTTAGTCCCGATCATCCTCGCCGCTGACCGTCATTGACCTCCAAGCAACCTGCACATCAATAGACAAAGAAATCGAATATGGGAACAAGTTCTTCACAACTTGACCCACGTTAGTCAAAACATGCATCATGCAACACATATGCCATGAAACCCATGAACTTGACCTAACAAGAAAACATCGCCACTACGGCGACGACGAATCAGATCATTAACCGTCCGATCCGCCACCTTGGCTTGGCTCGACCGCTTCACGGCCGGCCGATCACAACCAAAGGCGGTCTCGACCGCCACCATGACTTAACCAAAAAATCCATCCCGAAATCAAACCCATCGAATTTTCAAACCAATAGAACTTTTGCCCGAAGCTCCAAAATTATGAGACAAAGTGCGTAAGCACCTTCTCACTTGCCTACACCTTCTATTTTTGGCCCACTCCAAAATCCACAATGATTACAAATGGCCGGTCTCGACCGCTCAAGCAAAGCCGGTCGATCCGCCCACTTGCTTGCCTAACCGCCACTTTGGCCGGCCTCGACCGCCAAGGACCATTTCGAAAAAAACCAAGTCAAGCAGCATGGCGGGACCGCCACCATGGTCGGCCGATCGCCAGAGGCTTCGACAGAATCAAACTTTGCCGAAAACACGTGATTCGACAAACCGTCAACGACATTGCCAATTGTAACATCATCCTAAGATCTCAGGCATATCCCCATGATATCCACAATCTCCCCCTTGATGAACACATTGGTAATTTTCCACAAATGCAAATTTAGAGGTTTGAAAAGTAAAAACACGTCGTTTTCGTTTAAAGGTACAACTTGGTCCAAATGCAAGAAAAGTAAAGGAAAAGACCAAGCTGGCTTCAGAATAGTATCAGCAAGTGAGACACAGCAAAATAAAGCACGAAAGCTTCAAATTCCAGAAAGGAGTCAAAATCTCACTTAAGGTCCATATGAAAGAACAATTGTTCGATATGACCTTTGATCATTGTGAGGATCATGAATTGCAATTCAAGTTCAGAAATAGCAATAAAACCATAAGAATGCAAATAAGAAACTCCCCCTCACTATGATCCTCAGATTTTCAATTTTTCTCCAAGTAGCTCCCCCTTTTTCAAACAACTTCTCCCTTTTACACATTTTTGAAATATCTTCTCCCCCTTTGACAATGGAGTCATCAAGGAATCACGCCTTCCTCTCGTCCCAGAGAGACAAATGCGAAATGAGGAAAAGCATAAGATGAAGCATGCATGAAATGCAATGGAGTGGCTTCAAATTTTTTTTTTTGTATTTTTCAATTTTTGAATACAAGAAGCTTTGGAGATTACCCAAAAGAACAAGTTAGCATTTCTAAAGTTACACAAACAACATATCAAGCCTAACAACGCTAGCAAGATCATGATAAGACATATATAACAAAGCTAAGCAAGAAGGCTCAATATAAAGCAATGAATTTTAGCATTTTAAGTAAAGCTTCAAATCTAGCAAGTTCATCAACAGGGATCCTAAAATGATACTGGCCATGTCAAAATGTCAACGTGAGATCCAAAAGCTAACAATGACCACATTAAGAGACAAATAGGTCCTGAATTAAATTATTTTGCTCAAAATTTCTCAAACGCCCATTTTTCAACTGTTTTTCATTTGCAATGAATATTGAAGTTGACTAATGGTCTAACTTAGTGACAAGATCCTGGACTAGGAGCCATCCACAAACTCATCCTAAGCTTCACCAAAAGTTGATTAAAGGTATATCTTAGTGAAGAAGATCCCGGACTAGGAGCCATCCACAAACTCTTCCTAAGCTTCTACCAGTATGCATAAATCTTGAGGTTCATGTCGGTTGTGACAAGCAATCCCCATGAGATCGTTCGATCATCAAACTATCTCCAAGTTCATGTCTTTGACATGCGCCTCGTAAGAGTAGTTTGGCACAATTTAAGCATAAGACAATCTTGAATATTGATTTTCATTTTTCACAAGAGCAGCTTTTAGATTCTCAAGAACACAAGAAGCTCAAGTAATGATCAAAGCTAGATTCAAGAGCTAACAAAGCAATTTTGACAGGCCAATGTCACAAAAGGAGCACTAATTAAGAATCGCTAAACAATTCACAAATTGCTAATTTCTTAGTTCAAGTTGTTTTTCAAGTTCTAGCTCATACAAAGAAAGACTTAGCTACACATGTGAAAGCATGATAATTCTAGCAAGTCAAAGAACTAGACATGGCATTGAGCAAGAATTGAAACACTAAAGCTCCAAAGGGTAATAAGCAAAGCTTCATCAATTTTAAAAGATAAGGTAAAAGCTTATATTACAATGCATCTTTTGGATTTTTCATATGAATGCAATATGATACAATGAGATGCAAGAAAAGCTCAAAAGACCTAAAAGATCAACAAGATCAAATAAAAGATCAAAAGAACAAGAAAAGATCAGAAAAGATCCAACTCCCCCTCAAACCAACCCATAGGGATAAATTACCCTAACTCACTCCTCAAGGTGGCAAACCTTGTTGGGTCTAAAGGCTTGGTGAGGATATCGCTAGTCGAGCCTTTGACTCCACAAAATGCAAGACAATATCACCCTTCTCAACGTGGACTCTAAGGAAGTGAAAGCTAATGTCTATGTGTTTGGTCCTAGAGTGTTGCAATCGGTTTTAGCAATGTTAATAGCGTAGTGTTGTCACGAGAAGAGAGGAACACTAGCAAAGTTAACCCAAAATCCTTAAGAGTGGAGACCATCCACAAAATCGACTCTGACAAAGAACTAGTAGCGACTACATATTCAAATTTCAAAGAAGGATTGTGCAATGAAATCGCTTCCTAGAAGACCAAGAGACAAGAGAAGTGCCTAAGAAATGACATGTGCCGATGTGTTCTTCCTATCTAGCCTACCGCAAAATCAGAATCAAAACCCCGAATGGACAAATAAGAAGAACAAGAATACCAAATGCCATATCAAGGGTAGAGTGTAAATACCGAAAATACGCTTAACGGCTTGGCGATGTGAAGTCCTCGGTGACGCTCAAACCTCGCACAGAGGCGCATGCAAGTGGATGTCCGATCTTGAGGCCGTCAGTACGTAGGGAGCCGATCATGTCATGCGGTACTCGCTGATCCACGGCTTCTCCTTCCTCATCTCGATCCAAAAGCAATGATGTAGCCATGGGAGTGGCGATCGGCTTGCAATCACCCATCTCAAAACGCTTGAGCAAATCCTTGGTGTACTTCGCTTGATGGATGAAGATCCTTCCTTACATTGCTTGATTTGTAGCCCCAAAAGTAATTGAGCTCTCCCATCATGCTCATCTCAAATTCCTTGGACATGGTCTCGTAAAAAGCGGAAACAAGAGCATGAGAGGAACCACCAAAGATAATATCATCTACATAAATCTGAACAAGCAGAAGTCATTGCCATGCCTAAGAATGAAAAGAGTCTTATCAACTTTTCCCATTTTAAAATCATTCTTAAGCAAGAAGGTCTTAAGCCTATCATACCATGCTCTAGGGGCTTGCTTAAGACCATACAAGGCTTTGGATAGCTTAAAACACGATCGTGGTGCTTGGGATCCTCAAAGCCGGGGGTTGCCTAACATACACTTCCTCCTCTATAAAACCATTCAGAAGGCACTTTAACATCCATTTGATGCAACCTAAAACCTTTAGATGCAAAGAATGCAAGCAAGATGCTAATGGCTTCTAATCTAGCAACAGAGCGAAGGTCTCATCAAAATCTAACCCTCAACCTCGCTAAAGCATCGAGCTACTAATCTAGCCTTGTTTCTAACCATAGAACCATCCTCATTTTGTTTATTTTTGAACACCCAACGGGTTCCTATAACATTATGTCCACTAGGAGGTTCTACAAGGTTCCAAACTTTATTTCTTTCAAAATTCTCTAACTCCTCATGCATGGCATTGACCCAACTAGCATCGATAAAGCATGTGATATATCTTTGGGTTCAAAAGAAGCTACAAATGCAGAGGAGAGAAAAGATTCGGATCATGATACCGAGCGAGTGACTCGCCATGGAGATTACCAATCATCTGATCCGGAGGGTGTTGCTTCAATGTGCAAAGGAGCGCTTGGGGAGATAGCGTCTCTCGACCTCATGCAGTATCGCTGACGATGAAGATACAAAGAGCCTCAATTGAGGTGAAGCGATCGTTCGGTTCAGGAGCTTGGGCGCTTGGACAGAACATCAAGCAGCAGTGGAGGAGTATCAAGTTCATCCTCATCTTCTTCAACAAAAATGCTCTCTGTCACCAGTAAGTCACCAAACATCTGGATCTAGCTCTGTGGCTAGTCTCATCAAAAGTGACATTGCATGTCTCTGGACAATGTTAGTTTCAACATTAAAAACCCGAAAACCCTCGAATGAGCAGATAACCCGAAAAAAACCATCACAAGTCCTTGATTCAAATTTATCTAGGTTCCTCGTCTTGAGAATAAAACACTTCGATCCAAAGACTCGAAAGTGAGAAACAGAGGGTTTTCTACCAAAACAAAGCTCATATGAAGTCTTGCCCAAAGACGGTCTCAAAAGACACGGTTTGAAATATGGCAAGTCAGTAGCAATAGCTTCACCCAAAATCTCCTCGGTGTACTATACTCATCTAGCATCGCCCTAGCCATCTCGACTAGAGTCCTGTTCTTCCTTTCTACAACGCCATTTTGTTGAGGGACGTGTGGAGAAGAGAATCGATGCTCAATACCGCTTCAAAGACAAAAGAGGCAAAGAAGCATTCTTGAACTCCGTGCCATTATCATCATGGATCGCTTTCAAGGCACCGAAGTTCGGCCAAACGAAGAACAAGGTCATGAAAATGATCAAAAGCCTCATCCTTCAAGCAAGAAAGAACACCCAAGAATATCTCGAAAAATCATCGACTATGACAAGAATGTACCAATTGCCACCGATCGATCAACCCTAGCAGACCAACAAGATCCATATGAAGCAATCGTCCGGTCCGTCACCATAACCATAGTCAATGACGGGTGTGAGGCTTCAACTTGCTTGCCATGCCTACACGTAGGCGACATACAAACATCCTTGACAAATTTTGAGTTTAGGCAAACCTCTCATGAGATCAAGGCCGCTAACTCGGTCGATGATCAAAACCAATGTGCCCCAACCGTCGATGCCAAAGCCAGATATCATAAGAAGAAGCAATCAAACACTTAAGAGATCCGAGCAAGATTTAGAAAAGTCACTCTAAAAATTCTACCAACTCTAGAAATCCCAAAACGAGCTCACCAAAAGAATCAAGCACACGACAGCATTCTTCTTAAAACGAGTCTCATAGCCATCATCAAGAAGTCGTGGAGATGTAAAGGAGATTGTACTTAGCTTAGACACAAGCGCGACGTCCTTGAGAATGAATTTGTCGCTCACCCCGATCACTCCAGCCTTCAATGCGCCTTGTGTATCATCTCCAAAGGTGATGAAGTCATCACCTGTTGACCGCGGAAGGAGGTGAACCATTTTGAGTCTCCGGTCATGTGGCGTGAACACCCTGAGTCGATTTAACCATGTGTTCTTCCCCTTCGCGGCAATCTCGAAAATCAAGGAGCAAAAGAACGATGTGTCTCAACATCAAGTTAGTTAAAAGCGACTTGGGAACCTAGATCGAGACACTCGCTCATGAAAGTAGTATGCAAAGCGTATGTGCTATCCTTGACTTTATTAGCGCTCTATTATGAGCAATGGTAACAAGAACATGAGATGCATCCTGCCTAGGAACATGGTGATGAGCATGTGCAACAAATCCTAGATCGGGTTCTTCTTTTGTACGTGACCATGTCTCATAAAAGCTCTAAGTTGATTAGATGACATTCTAGCAATATTTTTCTTAGCGTTCTTCAACCTACGCCAATAGAACTCAACCAAATGTCCACTCTTCTTGCAATAGGTGCAATGGTATTTTGTACCACCGAGAAGCACCTTTGGCTTAAAAGAAGGTTGGACAAACCCCGCAGATTTAAAAAAGTTTTTTTGCGAGTTGGGTTTTGAATTTAACTAAGCCGTTTTCCAAGACCTGAATGACATTAGGCTTGGACATGTCCTGCGTAGAGTTGTATCCTAAACCTTGCTTCTTAAAAGGAGTTTTAGATTTATCTAGAATCATGTTTAACTGTTTTTCACCATTAGAGAATCTCTCTAAAGTATCCTTGAGATATGCATTCTCTTTTTCAATATTAGCACATGATTCACAAGTCTTGCCCTTAATGGCTCTAGCATGTTTCTCCTTAAGATGAGCAACTTCAAGCTTATAGGCAGCACAAGAGGCACAAGGTGTAGACTCAATTGTGTCTTTAAGCTTGGCAAATTTAGCTCTAACTGCTTCTAGAATATCCTTAACTTCATGTTCGTGTTTTAAGCAGAAAGAGCAAAAGCTAGATTTCACATTGCCAGAAGCATCCAATTTGCTAGACTCTAAGCATTTTTCACATGGAGCAGATTTAACATCAATTAGCTCGCCTAGCATTTTCAAGTTGATGCAAAGCAATATCATGAGCAGATTGTAGTTTAGATGTTCAAGTGTAAGGCATGGCAGATGAACATTCATCAACATCTAGACTCTTAGCATTCACAAGCTCTAATGTCAAATTCTCGACTTGTGACTCTAGATCCTTGTTCCTAGCCATGGTGAACTCTAAAGCCTTATCCTGACTAAGCAATTGCTCATACATGTTATCACATCTAGCAGAAAGAACATCATAGGAGGGAGGTACCTCATCGTGCGTCATCGGCGCCGACGGAGTCGACCATGAAGCACATGCTAGTGAAATCCTTAGCCTTCCCTTCTTGTCTTGAGGAATCTCCTCCTCCTTGTCCTCCTCGCTCCTGGAGTCCACATCACTCATGGATTGATCTCCAAAAGCGGCAAGGACTCGGTGAGCAGCCTTCATGAGCATGGCAGCATCATACTTGGGCTTGCCCCCTTTAGGCTTCTTCCAGGCAGGCTTCTCATCCTTGCGATTTCCCTTACCTTTCAACTTGGGGCAAGTTAGTCTTGATGTGATATAGCTCTCACACTTATAGCATGTCACAGGCAACCTCTCTTCGCTTTCGACATTGTTATATGCCCGTGCAGACTTTCTTGGCTAAAAGAGCTAAATCAGCCTCGAGAAGACTCTCAAACTCTTCTTCTTGAATAGCGAGATAAACACGCAAGAGAAAAACCAAGAAGACTCGGAAAAACCATCGAGTCTCTTTGAGAGGATCACCACCAAAGCCATGTTATCCTTCTTAGGATTACCGCCTCTTTGATCTCATGAGTTTTTAGCTTGCTATAAAGCATCTCCAAAGTGAGATTAGAGAGATCGACGTTCTCCTCTATGGCGCTTGCCTTCATCTCCCACTCCTTGGTGTTGATTGCACCAAGAGGTGGGTGGCATTCTCGATTGAGAGTACTCAATCTCGGCAGCCTCTCATCCGATTGATCACCTTGTTAAAGCGGGTAAAGACGCCATCGATGCTCTCACCAGACGATCTCGAATTTGTTGTACTCTCGCTTGTAGACATTCTCGACGACTTGCTTGATCCGGGACGATCCTCATGGTAAGTTTCGAGGTGTGCGGATCTCATGTGCGGTCGCAAGATTGCAAATTCTATCATACTCTTGCCTACCAAGCCCAGCATATAGAAGGTTCTTTGCCTTGTTGTTGTTAGCCAAGAGGATCGCTGCCCGGCAGAGTAACTTCAAAACGAAGCGAGATCGAACAACCTCCCATATAGCTTGTCCTTCGCTCTCAAGGAAGACTCGCATGCGATTCTTCCAATAGGCATAGTCGAGCCCATCAAGACATACGGCTTGGTTGAGTACTTATCCATCGCCAAGTTCGGGATCGTTAAGATCAAGATTGAACTAACCGGCTCGATACCACTTGTTGGACCGAAAAGGCGACTAGAGGGGGTGAATAGGAGCACGCCACTTTTTCACAAAAGATGGATTCAACACAAATTTCACTCCAATAGCTATGGAAGCTATGAAGATCAATATACCAAGACAATTGAAGACTAGTATTGAATCCAATCCAAACCCCAAAGCAAAACACCCAAAAATAACCAAAACTCAAATCTCAAAGTGTTGGGCGGTCGACCTCTCACAAGGCGGTCGACCGGTTTGCCTAGCGGTCGACCTCTGAATGGGCGGTCCGACTGCTCTGACAAAGGAACAGAAAATCAGCAAAATCAGCCGACAATCCAAACGAAAACGACCTAACTTTTGATCCGTGAAGGCCAAACTTCACGAAATTTGAACCACACCTTCCTAAAGATATTAGAAACCTATTCCAATCAAAGATTTCAGAGATCCATACCAAAGTTCCTATCTTTTTCAGTTTGAGCGAAGGAGGTTCAAAAACCGAGCCAAATGCAAAATATGATCTAGAGACTTGCTCGTGGGTGATTGATGATCAAGATGATCCTAGATGGGTTCCCACATGTCACAGCAAGTTAGATCACGGCAAGAAACAAGCAAAACTCATGGATCAAAGAAAGACCCCAAATCACCAAATAGAGAGAAAAGAGAGAATAGATTCATCTTGAGAGAAATCTCTTTGGATTGATTTGATTGAGTATTGGTTTACACCACTCCACCAAAGGAGGACAAAGACTCAATACATGAGCACGAAATCAATCCAACTCTCTAGAACCCTAACCTCCACTAATCCTCTCCCTAAGCAAAATTAGGGTTTCAAACACAATGAAAGGGTTCAGGGGTGCAGCCACCTCCCTCCTCTATTTATAGTGGAGGCTTAGACCTTCTAGAAGAGTAACCCTAATGGGCCCGTTAAGGCCCAAAACAAACGGGTCACACACGCACGCATTTTAAAGCGCCGCTTTCATCTCTTGACCTAATCCGCTTCACCTTGCACCATCTTTGCGCCGTGAGTTGGCAAAGGTCATCAAGGCGGTATTTGGTGAAATTACCAAAATACCCTTCTCGATCTTTTGCAAAGACCGAGTCCCATCTTCGTGAAGCACCTCTATGCTTCACCACGTAGGTTGATCGGCGCTTCTTCATGTCGGCAAGTCTCTCCCATCCGGCTCCCATCGAAACCACCATGGCACTTGCACCGACCGCCGCTGATCAAACCCGATCAAGACCGAATCGCCTGTTCGGTCACCTTTTGTCCTCTTGCGCCATGCTTGACTTCATTGACTCACCCGCATCCCGATCGTTCGACCTCGGCTCTCCAAGCTTAGTCCCGATCATCCTCGCCTTGACCGTCATTGACCTCCAAGCAACCCGCACATCAATAGACAAAGAAATCGAATCCGGAATAAGTTCTTCACAACTTGACCCACGTTAGTCAAAACATGCATCATGCAACACATATGCCATGAAACCCATGAACTTGACCTAACAAGAAAACATCGCCACCACGGCGACGACGAACCAGATCATAACCGGTCGACCGCCACCTTGGCGGTCTCGACTCCCTCACGGCCAGACCGCCACCAAAGGCCGGCCTCGACCGCCACCCATGACTTAACCAAAAATCCATCCCGAAATCAAACCCACGGAATTTTCAAACCAATAGAACTTTTGCTCGAAGCTCCAAAATTATGAGACAAAGTGCGTACACCTTCTCACTTGCCTACACCTTCTATTTTTGGCCCGGCTCAAAATCCACAAGATTACAATGGCCGGTCTCGACCGCTCAAGCAAAGCCGGTCAGATCGCCCACTTGCTTGCCTAACCGCCACTTTGGCGGCCGACCGCCAAGGACCATTTCGAAAAAACCAAGTCAAGCAGAGCATGGCCCGACCGCCACCATGGCTTGGCCGATCGCTAGAGGCCTGACAGAATCAAACTTTGCCGAAAACACGTGATTCGACAAACCGCAACGACATTGCCAATTGTAACATCATCTTAGGATCTCGGGCATATCCCCATGATATCCACACCAAGTCATCCATAACTGGAGACATGGCTATTCGAATAGATTTACACTCTGCAGAGCTCGTACAACTTTATCCACATGAGAAAAACATCCCACCATGTCAACCATGTCACCTGATACCATTTGGTACCCGATGTGAGAGTTCATGATAAAGCTTTTATATTACCGGTCCTAATGACAAACCACGCTATGATACCTTCTTAAGATATATACGGAGATCTCTCCAAAATCCTAAGAACTCATATGTTGTGTTGTAAAGCTTTGTGGTCCTTGCAAAGCCCCAACGAACATGGATACCCTCCATGCCCAAGATCGACGCTTTTTTCAACCTCATACCTACACCGCTTCGGTTTGATTACTAGAACACGATAACTTATTATGCTAGGCCCTTCCCATGAAAGGCATACATGGTTTGCTTCGATATCTTTGGTCGACCTACACCATATACTCGGTCCTTAGTGACTCGGGTGAGACAACCACAACCAAGATCTCGTGCACCTTCACCGGTCTCATCGTACACTCGCCTAAGTCTAAAACAAGTTTTTGGTTTTCATTTGTTAACCAAAAATAGCAGAGGTACCTCTTATGGACATATGTACAAGTGTTTTTCTATCAATTTATCAAGTTGTGCCCGCCTATCAATTCTAGTATCAGCTTATCTGCATGGCTAAGCATCATCTACTCATACCACAACTAATATTCCAAAAATATCCATACCAACAATAAATAATATTTTCTATGGTATCAATAGTGAGTATATCAAGTTTATCGAGGAAGGTTCCATGCAACAATTGGTGCTATCTACCAACCTTACCGAAATAGCACTTTTACCGAAAATACACGCATGCATATAGTTTTGCAACACAACAAACCTAACAGTGAAAATATGGGATCAAATATGGTCAAATGGGGTGCTTACCTTACTCGTTGAACTCTTGGTCTTACTCTGGATTAACTTCGGGAACTTCCGAAATGTTAGTATCTAATCGGTAAAAGCCAAGTAACATAAATAAGAGCCAAATAAATTGAAGAAGAGAGAAAAAAAATCAAATATTGTTCCCAATTATGAAAGTTCATGATTTCATAACAAAATTAGAAACAAGTTTAACTCAATTTGGAGTTCATATGCAAAAGTTATTAGCATTTGAAGCTGGTTTGGTGAAAAAACAAAGAAAAAGAAAAGAGACTGACTATGTTGACCAGAGTTTCGAATTTTCGAATTTAAATTCTATTTTTATTTCAATTGGAAAATTAGGTTCTAACTACTGCATCATCCGATTGACAGGTGGGGTCAGGTTTACATGCACCGGGATCATGGACGCGTCTACAGGGCTGTGGGACCTGCATGTCATTGAGACAAGTTGGAAAAGCCAGTTTAAATAAAAATAATCCAACCGGGCCCACTTGTAAGTGTCTCGTTAAACTAACTCGGGGCCATCTACACTAATCTAATCTCAAATGACATAATTAGCACTAATTAAGCTAGCTACTGTGCAGTGCGACACTGAAGTCGTTGCCGAGCCCGTCAGCTCAGCTGCGATGTTGCTGGAGGCTTGTGCGTGCGCGGAATCAAAAGCTGGGAGAGACGCAAACCTAACGGCGGTGGAACGGACCCCTATTATAACACCCCAAAAATTGTATCCAGAAATCTGCTGGCACCATCAGAGTCGCCGAGGTCGCGAGGACTCGTGCCAGTGTGGAGGGTACATAGACGTGCTACTCCAGCTTCTTCAGCACCTGTGGACTGTGGTACTGCCAGCGTCCCATCTTCAAGGGACGAAGGACTACGTAGGGAGACTTTGAGGTTTGGGTCGTGGAGGTGTTCCTCTACGTCCACGAGGGGGAGTTTGAGCCCCACACCATCCGCATGTAGCACCAGACGGGCTCACCAACCTCCACCATCCAGGACGCAGCTCGCCAGGCGGTCGTGCGCTTGTGCGAGACTGACGAGAGCTTGCTAGCGCCTACATCATTCCGCTACTTCCCTTCTCTGTGTGAGGGAAGCGCCCTGTGAGTGACACCTACGAGGCTACGACACCACCTCGGTGGATGACCCGTTCTTGACCCACCAGGTCTAGCTGACTCAGGCTCTAGAGGTCTCGTACGTGGAGGCGGTTGAGGAGATCACCGCTCTTCGCCAGTTCCTCACCACCAGTGAGGAGAGCGCCGAGGCCCTTCGCTCTTAGGTTTTAGAGCGTGAGGAGGCCTTGGCGACGGCGGAGCGCGAGAGGACTGCAGCAACTTCGGAACTCGCGAGGGTGACTGCAGCCGCCGCCGCAGCAGTGACAGCCGCCCCAGCTGCAACAGGACATATTGCTACACCCGCTGAGGACCTCGTAATGCTTGGGGATCGACCCCGCTACAGGTAGTGTCAGTACACTTCGATTGAGACCACTACGTGCAAGCGAGTGCACCACCCGGACCCTCCGATCACTGTCACGGTCACGGTGGGGGACTCCAGCCTCAGTTGTTCTCGCTCTTGCACATCACCCGTTCGAGGCCGGATAAGTCACATCGCTCAACAACCTCCTCCCTAGTTTTTGCCACACGCGTCCTAATCTTGACGCTAAGATATTTTTAGGCCTGATTGGCTAGCAAGATTTGTTTAGCTATTGGCAGTACTTAGCTGAGTGTGAGAATCCGGGGTATTTAACTTGTAATACTTAACAATCAAATTGGTCCTAACATTACAAATCAAATATCTCGATTCTCAAGATATGTCTTCCTGAATCATAGTACACATACCCCATACAAAAATTAAGCATCCATTCCATACATAAGTCATCACAATACCAAGTCTACAAGCTTACAACATAAAGGACATACAAGTTCATATTACAAAAGTAGGGCCGACCGGCCAAATGCCAAGTAAATAACCAAAATAGCAACGGAATTATAAGCCATAAGATGGCGATAAACAAAAGTCAAACGGTTTGCCATTACCCACAAGGCAACCGATTGAAACGATCCAAACTAGTAAATCAAGGCAAAGTCAAGTCGGTCTCACAATAGTTAACCCCTCAGAAGTCAACCTCTTCGCAACAATTAAGCAATGCAATCAAGCACAAAATGTACTCGCAAGTTTTACGAGTAACAAGCCTATACATAGCTACATGCAAGCTGAATCAAAGGAGGAGGTTATATAGTTCATTTGACGCGCAAAGCAACATTTCATTTGCAATATGTAATAGATTGAAAGCAATTTGACAAATCTATTTTTAATTGATTAAATAACAGCGAGACAACATTTATAAACATAATTAACATCCTAGAGGTGACTTCCCAACAGCCACCACAACATAGCACGAATTACCCATTCGCATGCAGTCAATTCAAGTTTTATCGAAAACTGTTGAGTCTAACTCTTGTAGAGACCTAACCAAGCATGTCCATAACCTAGGGCGAGGCTATTCAATAGATTATACCTGCAGGGTGTACCAATGTACCCATACGTCGAATCGCTTTTCGCCACATGATTTAGCACACTTATTTGGTATCTTGCAGACGCTAAGTCCTCTGAGACGCTTTCCAATTGATTGTACTAATTAAGAGTCGCGACGATAGGGGTTAACCCTTAGTGAACCGCCGTTATGGGCTCCTACTAAGGACCCACACGTTGAGTCGGACGACCGCCCAAATTGAAACAATGCAGTGCTCACAGGTATGGCGAACCTAGAAAGGAACCCATCCCTCTCATTCCAAAACAAACATTTTTTTTACCACCAGTGACTCAATAATTAATACCTCCCAAAGTACTTAGTCAAGAGGGGTTCCCAATACCCTCGTGTGGTTAGCACGCAATAACGCTTGGGTCAATGTCCAAGATGTTCGGTCCTTGTTGACTTGGGCACCATTCATACACCCAATAACCACACCATCAAACCAATGTGCCCAAGTCTAAAACATTTCATTTTCAGTTTTAGTTTTTCCAATTACAATTACATACATGAGTATCCTGACTCAAATAATTATTGTGATGATATAACGACCATCGCCGAGGCGATGATCCCCATTCTACCGTTATAAGCATTTCTAAGCGACATCAACTCGCAAACTACAAGTAAAGTGAATAGAGCCTATCCATCGAGCTCTAAATCACAGTGGATATATCCTAGGCTTAGTGGTAGAGGATGAACATTTACCTACAGTTTATGCAACTATAGGATCAACTACTCGATCGATAATTTAACATCAAAATAGAGCATGCATACATACACTTTGCAAACAAGATAATAGACTTTGAAAGTAATGGGATCAACATGATCAAATGGAAACAACTGCTTGTCTTGCTGGAGATAACTTTCTTGCTACATAGTATCACTCGTGTAATCAATAAATTTGTCGGAACCTATCGAAAGAATCGAACGCACAATAAGAACGGATAATACCGAAAAGACCCAAAAATTCAAAGTCATCCAAAAATCATGAAAAATTCACATAAAGTAGAGCATGATTTTAGGTGAATTTATCAACAAGAATCAATTGATTTGGATGTTCTATGCAAAAGTTATGGCCGTTCGAAAATCAGTTTTCAAGAAAATCCAGTAAAAATGCTACCGGTTACTGTTTATCCGAATTAATTGTTTTGGTAAACATTTCCAGAGAGGTGGTGTACATGAAATTTTTATGGTAGACAGAGCACCACATGAGATGAACAATGGAATTTGATTCACCTCATTTGGAGCTAAGATGAATTTTCTATGATTTTTCAAAGTCATGAAAGTAGTACAAAAGTCATATGTAAAATAAGGTTCTCAGAGCCAGTAACATGTTCAAAACCTATTTTATATTAAAGTACAGTAACAGAGGAATCCAACAAAATTGAGTTTACTCAATTTGGAGTTACAGAGAAATACTTATGTATTTTTGAAGTTAAAACAATTTTTAGTGCAAAAATAATACTAAACCTAAAGTAATTTTGCCAAAAGTGATTTCTGGAACAGTAACATGATTCAACCCATTTTTATATTAAAGTACATGTAAAAAGGAAACTAGCAAAATTTGAATCATCAATTTTGGAGCTAAACTGAATTACTTATGCAATTTTGAAGTAAATGTATTTTTTCAGTTCACAAATAAAGCATTTCAGATTTCATATAAACATAAAATGCTTTTTATACCCAGCCTAACCTAGCCACGGTCATTGACCCGTGGGTCCTCTGAATAGTGTGTTTTTCGTTTTAATTCCCGAATAAAAAAAATGTAGCCTGACATGTGGGGTCCACATGTCATACTCCCGATCCACAGCATAGTGCATGGACCGAGGTCTACTGACGATCTCGAGTTCTGGCTGTGCACTTAAGTTCCTGGGCCCACATGTCAATCTCAGAACTAAACCGTTATATACTCCTTGTTTACTATTTATGGACCCACGTGCAATAGACTCATTAAGACATCTAAGAAGCTAATCATCAACAATTAACGCTAATGACCGCGCTACAATGGCGGTCCGAAACGGACACACACAGGGCGCTCCAGCCGTGAGTTTCCCCGGCGAATCGCCGGCGAGGAAAGGCTAGGGCGGCTCGGGTGAGTGCTCAAAAATGGAAAGCCCACAACCTTGCGCACCGGACGGCACCAGCGACGAGGCCAGCGGTGGTTCGACGTGGTGGCCCAACGAGTCATGGCGGCGGCGGTGCTCGGGCTACAAGCCAATGCGCAAAGCGATGGCGCCCGAGGCTATCCAACGCGCGCATGAGCAAAAAGGAGGCTCAGGGATGCTACCTGAGTGACACGGAAGGGCAGGGGTGGTCGGAGTTGCGCCGACGACGAGAAACCGAGGCGGCGATGGCACTTCACTGAGGAGAGCTCAACCTGAGGACAGAGGAAGGGAAAGGAAGGTAGGGAGAGTATCAGTAGGGTCCACAGATGGTGTACAAGTGAGGAATTGAATCAGGACTCACCGTGCCGTCGTCGGGGAAGAAAATGGCTCTTGCGGCCGAAAATGGGGAAAAGCTCGATTCCGACGATTCTTGTGATTGAAAGTTAAAATTGGTTGAGGGGAAATCATTTGGGTGTTCCAGAGCATGAGATGATGCACTAATATGGGAGAATGGCTCACCGGGGCAAAATATCACACGGCGGCGGCGGCGGGTGCACGCTCTGGATGTGCTCCGGAGAAGATGGGGGCGCGCCTCGTCTCCTGGGGCTACACAAGAAGACAAGGGCTCGCATTAGCTCAGATGAGTGAGGCGAGGAAGGTAGTCGGAGAGGGACATAAAGGATGGAAGCTCACCCAAGAGAGCAGCTCGAGCAAGCCTCTCCCTTCTTAGCCACTGAGAGGAGGAATGACCTTCAACGGGCGAGAGAGGGGGTATTATCCTCGGGTTGCGAGGCGGAGGCGGCGATGAATCGGGCGGCTCGTGGAGTGGTGATCAGTATGGTGGATTGACGCCGTTGCTGGGCGCGGACGGAGCAAGGTAGAGCGGCGCGGCCGCGTGGCGTGCGAGAGTTGAGTGCCCATCAGCGAGAGGTGGAAGACACACCCGACAAGTGGGGCCCGCGGCGTCAGTGACTCAGCTACGCGAGTGAGACTGAGTGAAGTGGGTCGGCGTGGGCCGTTGGATCGAGATCAAACAGTCGACAACGCACGAGAGCCTTCAGACCTGGCCGAAGCGGTACGTGATCAGAGCCGTCGATGCAAGATCGGATGGTTTACACGAGGTGTGTTTAGTTGGTTGGACTGAGTCAAGAGGCTCGGGCCAGAGTTTGACTCGGGTCTGAGTCCAAGGAATAGTGATTTCTGATTTTGATCTAAAAGGCTGAGAAGATTAGGGAATTTTTAGAGGTAGCTCCGTAGCTCCAAAAATTCTGAAATTTTTATGGAAGATTACTGGATCTATGGATAACTTTGTATAATTTTTCTAGAAATTGTCATGCAAAGCATTTCTTTCTATAAAATTCACAAACTCTTTGGTCTAGGGTTTGACCGAGGAACTAATAGGTTTGACTAGCCCTTTAGAGATAGCAAATAATTTCTAAAAATCATAAAATTTCTCAGAGGGGTTACTAGGATGATCTAGAACTTAGGAAAAATATTTCCAGAGGATGATCACAAGGTTTGACTAGAAATTTTTAAATTGTTTTACTTCGAGTCAATTAAAGCATTTAGTTTTGAAGTCAACATTTCTTTTGAAAGAATTTCCAGAAATTTCAATTAACAACAAGGATGGATCAAAAGTTTTAATTTATCCTCATTTTCATACATTTGAAACACAACCCATAGTTTTGGGATGTTACATTGAGAAACAATCATGCATGGGTATCTTTTGCCGGCCGATGGAAGCTTCTGGAGCAACTCTCCACCATTGTTGCTCCTCACGATCATCTCCGGCGAAATCTATCATTGACATCAAGGAAGACATTCACGTTGTTTCTACTTCCCCCGATCAGGTTAGTGCATCGCTGTCGTTTGGCGGAGGTTCGGCCCATGGAAATTTTCACGGCCTAATAGATGCAAAAGGAGTTGGGAGATGCAGCCATGGGGAAATGTCCGATTTGCCCCCAGATTGTAGGGGATCTGAGGGGTTGCGATCAAAATTTTTTTCTCCATCTCACCCCTCTTCTGAGTCATTTGTGGATTGAGGAACCTCATGCTAGGGTTAGCCATGCCGATCAACACCTAAGGGAATCGAGTGTCGTCTCCTCTGCTGGGGGTTTGGAGTCTCGATTGGCGATTGATATTGGTGAATCTCCACAGATTGAAGTCTCTCTGAAGGCTTTGTGACCTTCTCCTGTGGCGGAGCCGACTGGAGAGAAGGGTATGGCAGGGCGAGGCAGTTAGGGAGGGTGCTTTGTGGGGCGCCTCAATGGATCTGGGCGAGGGGGTTCATTTCCTTGTCAAGAGGCCGGCAGTAGATTCAATCCCCCGATGATGCAGCAGGGGAACATGCAGGTGCAACACTAGGGAGGATTCAACCAGGGCGGATCTAATCAGGGGGATTTGAGACAGAATCCAGTTCAACTGTGGGATCCATCTTCAGGTATGCATGTTGCACAACCTTAGATTGTTCAATATCAGAACCAATTTTCTCAGCATAGTCGTAGTTTTGGGCCACCACAGTCTGATCTGCAGAAGCCGTAGAGTCATGGAGGCTATATCGATACTACCAAGTCTCAGGTGTCTAACAGATACTCTCATTGTTTAGCTTATGGGGTTCATCGCCAGATTCTTTATTTAGGATATTGCCGCAAAGAAGAGGCTCGAGACAATATTCGAGTTGAAATTTTCAACCTCTTCTAGAATCAGGTCAAGTTTAGGAAATGGGTGCTCAGGGGAGGACATCTAAACTCCCTCAACACAATTCTTCTCAGTTGAAAGGGTCCAGTAAGGAACAGATGACTTTCCTGAATCACAACAGGATGCAAGTTTAAGAGGTGGTTGACAATACTAACTTTGCAGCTACTGATTCTTTCAAGTTGACATGCTATAAATGTGGTAAAAATGTCATGTTCTAAAGGAATGTCCTAATAAAGTTTTTTTGTAATGTCTGTGGAAAGGATTCTCACATATCTTCCAAGTGTGTTTGGTTGATACAGACTAAACCAGTAGCCAAATTTGTTGGTTATGCTATAACTGGATTAGGATGTTTTGTGGTGGAACATGCAAGAGATATGGTGCTGGAAGACAAGAATAATTCTATGGCCTTTATAACAGAGGTTTTGGGGGATCTCAATGCATCTCAGTTAGCTCATGATTTTGAGCTAACTTTTCCTTGGAAATGGGAGTGGAATGCTAAGGTTTTTGGACTTGGTAAATTCTTGATGTGTTTCCCTTCTGTGGCAAGAATAGGAGAGGTCTCACCTTTCTCTTCTGTGACCTTGAGGGGGTTTGGAGCTTAGATAAGTGTGGCTAGATGGACCAATGAATCAATGGCTGTAGGAAAGCTTCACCTGGTTTGGGTAAGAGTGAATGGTGTTCCCGACACTATGAAAAACTTTCATGCCTTATGTGAGAATGGATCATCTTTGGGTGTGGTTCAAGAGGTAGACATGGATTTATTAGAGAAATCTGATGAAGTCAGGATAAAAGTAGGGGTTAAGGACCCTTTTAAAATTCCTAACAGAACTGAAGTAACCACTTCCAAGTTGCTTTTATATGATGTCTTTTTCTCTATTGAGTCTGTGGTGGAGATAGGTTGGTCTAAAAAGGATCAACAGGAGGAGTTCTTTTCAGGAGTTTCTCTTAAAGATAACAAAGGAGCCAATGAGGATTTGCACTTGAGAGAGTTCAAGAGACAAAAAAGTGTGATTCCTGAAGGGGGACCCCAACTGAGTTCTGGAAAAGGAGTATGTATAACAGAAGCAAGTGTTCCTGTGCAGCTTGACTTGGGCAAAGTCA
Organism: Phyllostachys edulis; assembly: GCA_036346405.1. NCBI lineage: Eukaryota > Viridiplantae > Streptophyta > Magnoliopsida > Poales > Poaceae > Phyllostachys > Phyllostachys edulis. Next base: position 21,054 of record JAYEVD010000433.1, on the reverse strand, counting down.
GTCATTCTCTTACAATAACTGATAAAGGCCCTGTTACAACTCCCTATCCGAAGCCAAGTGACAGTCTACAGCAAAAAGGTGCTCCGGTGCAGGAGGATAATGACATGCTTTTGGTGGGAAGTCAGGAGGATAATGATATGATTGGAAGCCAAGACAAAGTCCAGTTCTTAGGAAGTGAAGGGATTGAGGGAGGAGGGACTCAAGAATCTAATCCGGACAACTTTGCAAGGCGTGTGGGGGTTATGGTGGAAGACAGCTAAGAGTCTGACAACTTGGTGGTTGGTTCATCTCAGCCGCAGGCTGGTCAAAGCACATCTAATCCAAGAAAGAGTATTAGATTAAAGGATAGTGAAGAAGTGAACGTTATTGTGATGCGGGGGAATGCCCGATCTTCACGATGTAGGATCGTTGATAACTTTGGATCCGTGCAACTTTGACGAACCGATGGCGCCAACCATCGTCAAAAGCAGCAACCTCGACAAAAGAATTCGTCCAACCACATGCTCGTGATCCTGTCTGCCCGACCACACAAAGCGGGGCGATGTCATTCTTGCTGCAAACACAAGGAATCACAAGAACAACGGGGTTGAGAACGCCCAATTCCCCTCTAGGTTGCACTGTGTGTCAAACCCTAGGAAGAACAAGTGTATAGCTCTCTCTCAAAATAGTAGATTCATATTCGCGGTCCCCTATTTCATGGGATACACCCCTTGGCTTTATAGCCAACCCAAACTCACTAATACATGGTCTAGAGCCGACTCATATTTTTGGTTGGGCCAAAGAAACCGAATTGGAATTTGACTCACGTATTGTAGTCTCGGACTCTAAACAAATACCGACTGTCTCGGACTCTTTACGTCTGGGATGCGCTAATCGGATTTCCAGCTGAGTCCACGCGTTTCTTTAATTGAAACTGAATCTCTCTCTGATTTCTTTCTTCTATGTGCAGCAATTATTTTGTCCTTTCCTATGTATCACACGTAGCAAATAGCCAAGGGCCTTGTCCTCACGATGCAAACAGCAAGGTCCTTGTTCTCTCGGCTGCATGCTCCATAAAAATCTTCCTTTTTGTGCATGCACAACATGCATGCAATTTAATGCACCTTTTTTTCCCCCTAAAACATCTTCACGTAACATGTAACACACATGCATGCATGTTGCATGCATGCAAGCTTCACATGGCTTCATATAGGCTTCTTGCTCCATTGTTTTTAGTTTATATCATGCTTCTATATATGTATAACTGCACAAACAAAACATGAAACTATTAGACAGTATCATATTCTCATTAGTAAGACTAAAAACATTTAAGAGCGAGTTCACCTGTTGGTTAATTAATTTAGCTTGTGCTCGTGTAATAGGTCCAATCGGGATGTCCTCATCATATTGATAAAGCTAAAGTAAAAGATCTTGAAAAGGGGAAAGGTACTGCTTCCTTTCCTTCTGTGTTTACTTCTTCTAATGAGTCTTTATTTCAAATTGCATCTTCTTTAGGAGTTAGTTTGGGTTGTTCTTTGGAAATGGTTGAGCATAATCTAGATTTGCTGAAATCTCAAGAGCAAGCTAGAGCTAATATTTTACTAGAAAGTAGGAAAAGTAATGGACAACTATTTGTTGAAACTGTTGCTAATTAGGCGGTTCTGATTGTGCGATGTTTCAAGAAAGTTTGTCTGATGATGATGTGAATGAATTTGAAGCAGTTGAACCCAATCTTTCTTTGTTTCAAATGGCATCTATTAGAAGGAAAAAAAGAAGGGTGGGTCTCCTGAGCTTTTCTCTGTTCTCCCTTCCTTAAAGAAAGGAAAAGGCTTATATAAAACAAAGTTTCGCAAATTAAAGGTTTAATTTGGAATTGTAGAGGTCTGGGTTCTGTTGAAAAAAGGAGGTTTATTAGGGAAATAATTTCAAAGAGGAAATTAGTTTTTGTTGGGTTCCAGGAGAATATGAAAAAGGACTTTCACCAACTTGAGCTGAGTTCTTTTGGTGCTAATCTGGATTTTTTCTGGATCTGGACTCCCTCTCGAGGTAAATCAGCGGGGATTTTGGTTGGAGTCTCATTGGAGTCTTTTTTTGTTGTTAGTTTTAAGTGTGAGTACCATTTTGTTTCTGTAATTCTTCAGAATAAAAGTGACAAGTTCTTGTGGAACTTGATTATTGTATTATTGTCTATGGGGCTGCCCAACAGGGAGGTAAAGAGGCCTTTTTGGTTCAGCTTGCTCAACTGCTAAATGTGTCCTCTTTACCTCTTGTAGTGGCTGGAGATTTTAATATCATTAGGAAAGCTTGTGAAAAAAATAAATCTGGATGCTGTAGTAGGTTGAGTTCATTGTTTAATTCTATTATAGAAAATGTAGAAATGAGGAGGTGCATCTTAGCGGTAGAAGATATACTTGGTGTAATAATAAGGAAGATCCTACTTTTGAATTGTTAGATAGAGTTTTAGTGAGCAATACACGGGTGCAAAAGTATCCTTTGGTTAGCACTAAAACTCTACCTAGAGTGCTTTCAGGCCATGCTCCCTTATTTGTTGATGTTGGAGATATGCCCTAGAGGCAATCATAGAGATGATGATATTTCATTGTATCCATGATTTAATAAATGTTCCTTGAATATTACCTTTGTGTTGATTAACAAGTATGTGACTTGTTTGTGAAACTCTTTACTTATATGGTTATTCTAAAGTTGTCCCTAGTCGGAGTTCATGTGAGGACACACGTGAATGATGGATTAGCACATGTATCGGTTGATGACCATGTTTCACGTGTCATAGACATGGAGATGTCAAACCAATAATGTGGACACATGTTTAGAACATGGGGTTGGACCGACCCAACATGAGACATAATAATTATACTTATGGTTCTCTCTACACAATGTGTACGCCTTGTCCTTAGACCTGAGATTGTCGCATGTACTTGAGATGTGAATCGACCTACTTAGGGGCTATCAAACGCTACTCCGTAACTGGGTAGTTATAAAGGTAGCTTTCGGGTTTGTCATGAAGCATGCTGCGAGGCATGGTCAGTCGAGATGGGATTTGCCCCTCTCTACCTGAGAGAGATATCTCTGGGCCCCTCGAGTGATCGGATCCAGAAATGCATGGCCATGCTACTTAAGGTTAAGAGTTAACCTAGTAAGGGATTCCGGATCATAGGATCGAGATAGAGTGGTCAGCTTGGAGCTCGACCGAATATCGTGAGGCAAAGGGATTGGCATGTACATAACGTTGTGATGGTTCGTCCGATATGATCTTTGTATGCGTTTAGGAGTTGTACGTCTTGCTAGAGGCCGCTACCAACTATTGACCAAGTATGTATACTCGCGTCATGTCTAAACATCGTGAACCTATAGGGTCACACACTTAAGAGTGAAGCCTAATTCGGATTGGATCCGAATTAGGCTGGGCATTGGGTCCTAATGGGCCTCTATTAGTAGAAGTCCATTGTAAGGGGCGTCTATAAATGGAGGGCAAGGCGCCGAGATTGGTGATGAGTTTTTCGTGACATCCTCAAACCACGCCGCCACCCTCCAACGCCCTAATCGCTCACGCGGATCTAGTAGTCCGGCGTCGTCGCTTCCTCCCGTCGTGTGGATACCTTTGGGCGCCAGCATCTGTGGCGTTTGGACGAACCGCAAGAGAGGAGTCGTGGGGCGCCGCGACGAGGGCGAGGAAGTAATACGACTACTCTACCCGACGTCTTTGCATCAACTTAGTGCGACTACTACGCTTGCGATGTCTTGCATCAATTCCGCACCACGGCGTCTAGTGGTAAGACCGTGATCTATAATCTGCGATGATCTTGGTTTACTGGGTAGAATTTTTATTAATTTGCGCTAGTGTAGCCTACCGTAGCCCTTCGCTTGATCTGAGGGTGATAGTACAAAGCATCCTCTTTTCAAATTTGAGTTGTGTTGGTTTTTGAGATGACTTGTTTGAGCTTGTTCGAAAAATATGGGATCGGTTGATGATGGCTTTCTCATGTGGATGTTTGGCAACATAAATTGAGAAAGTTGAGAAAGACGTTGAAAGGTTGGAATACTAATGTGGTGGGTGTTTATAGGAAACAAAAACATGAGTTGCTAAGTAAGATTGACATGCTAGATAAAGAATGTGAAATCTTTGGGTTAACTATGGAGAATCAGAGTATATGAATTCTTTGGAAGAGCAATTAAGTAAAATTTTGAAAGAAGAAGAGATCAAATGGTTTGAGAGATCTAAGGAGAAAGAGTCATTAGAAGGAGACATTGATACTAAATTCTATCATGCCAAAGCCAATGGTAGGAGACGTAAAAACTTCATTTTGTTTTGCATCAAGATGAAGGATTGATTGAAGGAATGATTAGATAATGAAATACATTACTAACTTCTATAAAAATCTGTTTGGTCATTCGATTCCATTTTGTGTAACCTTGAAATGGATGACATCCCAAAATTAGATGAGCGGAGACGAGATGCTTTGGTTCAGATTTCACTATAGTAGAGTTACAAGTCTTTGTCTTCTCTATGGAAGGAATAAAGCCCTGGTCTGATGGGTTTCTGAGATACCGCGAGGGCGCCGCCTTGAACCCGTGAAACCCCTCGACCCCTTATCCGTGAGATTGCGATTCTATGCATAACTTGTTTTTGCAGGATGTATGTGACCAAGATGGCCTAATGTGTATGTGATGCATGTTTGTAATATTTTCATGACTGCGTGTAGTGGGTTGAACAACTACCGAGCCATTGTGTTGTCAAAGTATTGTATTAACGGCTGCAAGGCCGACTTGTGATGATTCCTTATATCCATGTATTTTATTACTAGTCGTTATGAGTAATAGCTTATATTAGTACTCGGAGGACACATCACTTGGAAGGATGGCACACATTAACCATGGAGATGGAGATCATCATGGTGGGCCAGATTCTATGGCGATGGAGATCACCATGAGAAAATGGGCCATCTTGAGTCTGGCTGTGTGAATGCTATTCTGTTTGTTTTACTCCTATGCATGTTTAAATGGTAGAAGTATAGCGATCCCTCACAAAATGTTAAGTTAAACATATGCCCTCCCAACTAAACTTTGCACCATCCCATGTCTTGTAAATTGATGGTGGGTCTATAAAATTAGGGCACCATCGACTTTCCTTGACTAGATGGGTTTGTATCGGATACCTACATGCATAAGGGTTGGTGAACTTAACAAGGTTATCATAAAGGTTATGGGCCTTGGGGCATAAAGGTTGGCGCGGGGCATAGAGATGTCACCCAACAACAAGAGTCATATAGAGATATGATTAGTAAGGTGTTGCTTGCGAATTAACTTGTCTCCTAGCGGTGATGCAAAAGCTCACTAGTAGACTCGTTAATTGCGGATCTTGAATCACTAAGAATCAATAGAGGATGTTGATTTTAGTGGGAGTACATTCTATTAAATTGTTTAATATAGTGTACTCTATCATGGTTTTATTTGTCTTAGTATTTTGCATTTCCTATTGTAGATCAATGGCATCTAGCAACCGCAAGACACCCTTTTGCTTTGCGATCGATTCTTGAGAAAGAAAAATTAAATGGAATAAACTATTCGATTTGGGTCCGTAACGAGAATTGTTCTCAGGCGGATAAAAAAGGAAAACGTTCGACACCCCAATCCCGAAGAGCTCGCTAACAATCTGTTCTTCTTTAGTTAAAGCGCCTACAAGAAAGCATGTGATGACTCTCTTGAGGTTAGTGTCTTATGCTTGCATGCATGGAACTGACCTTCAAAAGCGGTTTGAGGATCAAGAAGCGTATGATATGATCATGGCGCTTATGACATGTTCGAGACATGGTGCCAGACTGAACGATTCAATGTCTCTAAGGCTTTTACGGAATGCAAGTTAACGTAAGGTGCACCGTAGGCCCACATGTGATCAAAATGGTTGGTTCGATCGGACTTTGGATAAACTTGGTTTTCCAATTAGCCAAGAGTTGGCAATCGATTTCATTTGGCGTCTCTTCCACCTAGCTATGGATATTTCATTTGAACTACCATATGCATGGGGTGGAAAAGGGCCTTAATGAGCTTTGTGGGATGCTCAAAAAAGCAGAGAGTGACATTAAGAAGTGTGCAGCCCTAGCCATGTGATGGTGTCTTGAGAACAAGTCGAGCTTCAAGAAAAGGGTAGGAAGCCATGGGCAAAGAATAAGGGCAAGGTTAAAGATATGATCTCGAAGCCAACACCTAAGCCTAATCTTTGGACTCGAGCGAGACAAGATGCTTCTATTGTAAAGAAATCGCCATCGGAAGAGAAATCGCAAGAAGTACACGGATTCCGAGGAATGCAAGAAGAAGGCCGGGAGTAAGACTTCCACCATGGTACACTTGTCATAAATGTTTTAGACATTTTTCTCGTGATTCTCCTATTAACTCTTGGGTATTTGATACCGATCGGTTGCTCACATTTGCAACTCGATCACGGGGCTAATAAGAAGTAGAGGAGTCGCAAGAGGTGAAGTTGATTTTCGCGTCGGAAATAAAGCAAGGGTTCTTCGCGTTGACCGTCGGCACCATGCAACTTCAGCTTCCTTCAAGATTTATTATGGAATTGAATAATTGTTATTATGTTCCTAGTATGAGTCGAAACATTTTATCCCCTCATGTTTGATGAGAGATGGTTATTCATTTGCAAGTAAAGACAATGGTTGTTTGATCTCTAAAAATGAAATGTTTGTGGCTTTTGCCCATTGTGAATGGGTTATTTATTTTAAATCTTGATGATGCACCCATCTTTAACATAAATGCTAAAAGACTTGACCTAATGATTTGAATCCCACCTATGTTTGGCATTGTCGTTTGGGTCACATAAGTGAAAAGCGCATGAAGAAGCTCCATGATGATGGTCTTCTAACCGTTTGATTTTGAATCATCTGAGACATGTGAAGCTTGTTTGCTTGGTAAGATGACCAAGTCACCTTTCAAAGGTTCTTTTGAGAGGCATCGGACTTGTTGGAAATCATACATCTTGATGTATGTGGACCAATGAGCACGATCGCTAGAGGAGGATTTCATTACTTCATAACTTTCATCGATGATTTTAGTAGATATGGCTATGTCTACTTAATGAAGCATAAGTCCTAAACTTTTGAAAAGTTCAAAGAGTTCGAATGAAGTTGAAAATCAACGTGCCAAGAAAATTAAGGCTCTGCGATCGATCGTGGTGGCGAGTATTTGAGTCATGAATTTAGCAATCATCTCAAGAGTTGCGGAATTGTTCCACGACTAACACCGCCGGGCGCCTCAAAGAGCGGGGTATCCGAGCGTGTCGGACCTTGTTGGACATGGTTCGATCGATGATGAGCCAACGATCGGATCTACCATTATCATTTTGGGGTTACGCTCTAGAAAGCAAGCAATTTTCACTTAATAGGGTGCCGCCTAAATCCGTAGTTAAGACACCATATGAGATATGGACCGAAGAGTCACGATTTGTCTTTTCTAAAGATTTGGGGATGTGAGGCGTTTGTCAGCGACTCTGATCGGACAAGCTCACACCCAAGTCGGATAAATGCATTTTCGTGGGATATCAGAAGAAACCTTTGGATATTACTTCTACAACCGACTAGAGGGCAAAGTGTTTGTCGCTCAAGTGGTGTTTTCCTAGAGAAAGAGTTTCTCAACAGGAGACAAGTGGAAGAACAGGCGACTTGAAGAGGTTCAAGATGAACCAATCGGGAAGACTCGACGAATGATGCCCACGTGGCGAGAACAAGTTGAGGAACTCATGGCAAAGGAAGCACCACCACCACGAAGGTCGGAAAGGCTCCAATACGCGAGATATGTTATTGTTAGACAATGATGAGCCTCGACCTATCTGGAAGCAATGATGGACCAGACTCGAGAAATGGCATAGTGCCATGAGATCCGAGATAGCATCCATGGGAGAGAATCAAGTTTGGAACTTGGTTGACCCTTTGATGGTGTTAAAACCATAGAGTGCAAATGGATCTATAAAAGGAAGATTGATATGGATGGAAATGTTCATATCCATAAAGCTCGACTTGTCGCAAAAGGTTTCGGCAAGTTCAAGGAGTTGACTACGATGAGACCTTCTGCTTTGTAGCGATGCTTAAATCTATACGGATCATTCTAGCTATTCTTTGCATATTTCGACTATGAGATATGGCGATGGATGTCAAAACGGCTTTCCTTAATGGAAATTTAACCGAGGATGTGTATATGATACTGACGAGGGTTTTGTCGATCAATCAATGCTAGAAAAGTATGCAAACTTCAAAAATCCATTTATGGATTGAAGCAAGCATCTCGGAGTTGGAACATTCGTTTTGATGAAGTGGTCAAAGGGTTTGGGTTCATCAAAAGCGAAGAAGAATCTTGCGTTTACAAGAAGGCAAGTGGGAGCTCGCTCGATTTCTAATCTTATATGTAGATGACATATTCTGATTGGAAATGATATTCCTATGCTCGAGTCCGTTAAGACCTCACTAAAAATAGTTTTTCATTGAAGGACTTAGGGAAGCGGCATATATTTTGGGTATTAAGATCTATAGAGATAGATCAAAAAGGCTAATAGGATTAAGCGAGTACTTATATTGACAAAGTGTTGAAACGGTTCAACATGAAGGAGGCAAAGAAAGGGTTCTTGCCCATGTCTCATGGCATAAATCTTGGCAAGACTCCGGTGTCCTTCGACAAGCGATGAGCGAGATCGCATGAGTAAGATTCCATATGCTTGACCATTGGATCTATCATGTATGCTATGATATGTACTCGCCAGATGTTTCCTATGCTCTAAGTGTTACGAAAGCGAGATACAGGTGATCCGGTGAGAGTCATTGACGGCGGTTAAAAACATCCTCAAGTATTTGAGAAGAACTAAGGATGTGTTCCTACTCTACGGAGGTGAGGAAGAGCTCGTTGTAAATGATTACACCGATGCAAGCTTCCAAACCGACAAAGACGATTACAAATCGCAATCGGGTTTTGTGTTCATTTTGAACAGTGGTGCGGTCGATTGGAAGAGTTCCAAGCGAGATCACTGTCGACTCTACAACGAGGTCGAGTACATTGCGCTTCAAGCAGCAAAGGAAGGTGTTTGGATAAGGAAGTTCATAATCTGAACTAGGTGTGGTTCCTAGTGCGTGCGATCCTCTGGATCTTTCTTGTGATAGCAGTGGGGCCATTGCGCAAGCCAAGGAGCGAGGAATCACCAAAAGAACAAACACATCTCAAGGCGGTTTCATCTCATTCGAGAGATCCTCAATCGAGGAGATTTAAAGATATGCAAAATACACACGGAGTTTGAATATTTCAGATCCTTTGACGAAGCCTCTCCCATGACCTAAGCATGAGGCACACACAAGAGCTATGGGTATTAGATATCTTCTAGATTGACTCTAGTGCAAGTGGAGATCTGTTGGAGATATGCCTAGAGGCAATCATAGAGATGATGATATTTCATTGTATCCATGATTTAATAAATGTTCCTTGAATATTACCTTTGTGTTGATTAACAAGTATGTGACTTGTTTGTGAAACTCTTTACTTATATGGTTATTCTAAAGTTGTCCCTAGTCGGAGTTCATGTGAGGACACACGTGAATGATGGATTAGCACATGTATCGGTTGATGACCATGTTTCACAGGTCATAGACATGGAGATGTCAAACCAATAATGTGGACACATGTTTAGAACATGGGGTTGGACCGACCCAACATGAGACATAATAATTATACTTATGGTTCTCTCTACACAATGTGTACGCCTTTGTCCTTAGACCTCGAGATTGTCGCATGTACTTGAGATGTGAATCGACCTACTTAGGGGCTATCAAACGCTACTCAATGAATCGGGTAGTTATAAAGGTAGCTTTGGGTTTGTCATGAAGCATCTTTGCAAGGCATGGTCGATCGAGATGGGATTTGCCCTCTCTACCTGAGAGAGATATCTCTGGGCCCCTCGAGTGATCGGATCCAGAAATGCATGGCCATGCTACTTAAGGTTAAGAGTTAACCTAGTAAGGGATTCCGGATCATAGGATCGAGATAGAGTGGTCAGCTTGGAGCTCGACCCGAATATCGTGAGGCAAAGGATTAGCATGTACATAACGTTGTGATGGTTCGTCCGATATGATCTTTGTGTACGTTTAGGAGTTGTCACGTCTTGCTAGAGGCCGCTACCAACTATTGACCAAGTATGTATACTCGCGTCATGTCTAAACATACGTGAACCTATAGGGTCACACACTTAAGGGGCTGAAGCCTAATTCGGATTGGATCCGAATTAGACTGGGCATTGGGTCCTAATGGGCCTCTATTAGTAGAAGCCCATTGTGGGGACGTCTATAAATGGAGGGCAAGGCGCCGAGATTGGTGATGAGTTTTTCGTGACATCCTCAAACCAGCCGCCACCCTCCAACGCCCTAATCGCTCGCGCGGATCTAGTAGTCCGGCGTCGTCGCTCTCCGTGCGTGTGGATACCTTTGAGGCGCCAGATCTGTGGCGTTTGGACGAACCGCAAGAGAGGAGTCAGACGTGGGACGCCGCGACGAGGACGAGGAAGTAATGCGACTACTCTACCGACGTCTTGCATCAACTTAGTACGACTACTCTTTGACGTCGTTGCATCAATTCCGCAAGACTTCTTGGCCTAGTGGTAAGACCGTGATCTATAACTGCGGTGATCTTGGTTTACGGGTAGAATTTTTATTAATTTGCGCTAGTGTAGCCTACCCGTAGCCCTTCAGTTGATACAGGGGGTGATAGTACAAAGCATCCTCTTTTCAAATTTGAGTTGTGTTGGTTTTTGCGAGATGACTTGTTTGAGCTTGTTCAGAAAATATGGGATCAGCCCACTGATGGGCTTTCTCATGTGGATGTTTGGCAACATAAATTGAGAAAGTTGAGAAAGACGTTGAAAGGTTGGAATACTAATGTGGTGGGTGTTTATAGGAAACAAAAACATGAGTTGCTAAGTAAGATTGACATGCTAGATAAAGAATGTGAAATCTTTGGGTTAACTATGGAGAATACAGAGTATATGAATTCTTTGGAAGAGCAATTAAGTAAAATTTTGAAAGAAGAAGAGATCAAATGGTTTCAGAGATCTAAGGAGAAAGAGCTGTTAGAAGGAGACATTGATACTAAATTCTATCATGCCAAAGCCAATGGTAGGAGACGTAAAAACTTCATTTTTGTTTTGCATCAAGATGAAGGATTGATTGAAGGGAATGATTAGATAATGAAATACATTACTAACTTCTATAAAAATCTGTTTGGTCATTCTGATTCCATTTTGTGTAACCTTGAAATGGATGACATCCCAAAATTAGATGAGCAGGACAGAGATGCTTTGGTTCAGGATTTCACTATAGTAGAGTTACAAGCTGCTGTCTTCTCTATGGAAGGGAATAAAGCCCCTGGTCCCGATGGGTTTCTGTATATGATGAGGGAGGCGCTTCGAACCCATGAGGGAAACCCCTCGACCCTTATCCGTGAGATTGCGATTCTATGCATAACTTGTTTTTGCGGGATGTATGTGACGATATGGCCTAATGTGTATGTGATGCATGTTTGTAATATTTTCATGACTGCGTGTAGTGGGTTTTGCAACACTTTGGAGCCATTGTGTTGTCAAAGTATTGTATTAACGGCTCACGTCTGACTTGTGATGATTCCTTATATCCATGTATAATTGGAACTTCCTCTTTAGAACTCTTGTGCTAAAAGGTTTTCCATCTAAATGGAATGACTAGATTATCACGTGGTTAGTGGTGGTAAAGTTTGTATTAATGTGAATGGAGATCTTGGGCCTTACTTCAAAACTTTTAAAGGTAGTCTAAGGCAGGGTGATCCTTTATCACCATTGTTGTTTAATTTGGTAGTGGATATGCTAGCACATCTCATTAGACAAGCTCAGGATTTGGGTTTGGTTAAAAGCCTGAATTCCAGTTTGTTAATGGAAGGGACAGCTATTCTTCAATACGCTGACGATACCATTTTTATGATACAAGATGATGTTGAGAGTGCCAAAAATTTGAAGTTTATTTTATGCTTGTTTGAACAGCTCTCAGGTTTGAAGATTAACTTTCATAAAAGTGAGGTTTTTTTTGCATTGGGACAGTAGAGGGTTAAGCAAACAATCTTTGAGGAAATCTTTACTTGCAAGGGGGGGGGGGCTTTTCCTATTAAGTATTTAGGGATTCCTGTGGATAGGAAACGAGTGAGAAATCTAGATTGGAAGATTGTTGAGGATAAATTTGAACATAAGTTGAGTGGATGGCAAGGGAGGTTGCTAACTCTAGGAGGAGATTAGTGCTTATTAATTCTACTTTAAGTAGTTTGCCTTTATATATGTTGTATTTTTTCAAATTACGTGGGTGTTAGAAAAGAAGTTGGATTGTTTTAGATCTAGATTTCTTTGGAAAGTGATGAGGGCAAAAAGAAATACCACTTGGTTAGTTGGCCAGTGGTTTGTTTGCCAAAATCACAAGGAGATTTAGGTATCCTTGATCTAAAAGTGATGAATTTAGCTTTGTTAGCGGCGGTTAGAGAATGGTAGTGGTCATTGGCAAGATATCATCAGAATGAAATACTTGAATAATAAAACTTTGTCTCGAGTCACGACTAAAAGTGGAGATTCGATTTTGGAAAGGAGTTTTGGAGGTAAATGATGCTTTCTTTTCTTGTTGCAAGAGGGTTCTGGGAGACGGTTCTAGAACTAGGTTTTGGGAAGACTTTTGGATTGGTGATGTATCCTTTGCTGTTAAATATGCTAGGCTATATAATCTTGCAATTGAAAACATGTCACTATGGCAATGGTGTTTACTCAAGGTGTGAGGTGTATTAAGTTCAGACGGACCCTTTTTGGGGAGAGTTTACTTCTATGGCAGGAGCTTGCTCATGATTGCAGCGAGGTGAAGCTTGGAAATGATTGTGATAAATTAGTGTGGTTGCTGTCATCCTCTGGAATTTTTTCTGTTAAGTCTTTTTTATAGATCATTGAAAAATCTGCATTTTTCCCCTTATCGCTTCATTTGGAGTGTGAGATTGCTGCTGAGAATTAAGATTTTTTTGTGATTAGTTCTAAAGGAAAGGATTTTAACTAAAGACCATCTTTTACATAGAGGCTGGTCAGGGGATAAGGCTTGTGTATTCTGTGGTTTGGATGAGAATATCAATCACCTTTTCTTGGTTTGTCCCCTGTCAAGATTCATTTGGAACATAGTTTGTTGTGCTTTTAGTTTGCCTTGTCCTCCAGCCGATATCCATTAGTTATTGAATAACTGGACTGGATGTTTTGCTAGAAGGTTGGTTATTGTTGGTATTGCTGCCATTTTTTGGAGCATTTGGCGAGCTCGAAATTTGGTTTGTTTTCAGCTTAAATGGCCTCTGGAACCGCCGGTTTTGTTTGATGTTTGTTGGTGGATTGGTCTTTGGAATAAATTGCAAAAGGAGGCAGATCAGGAAATGCTAATCAGGGGCGCAAGGATCCTTGAACAAGTGGCGTTGGATGTTTTTGGAGCACAAAGAAGATGGACGCCGTGGATAAAAAAGTTGAGGGCTGGAAGTGATTTTGGTGGTAGTTAGTCTTGATGCCATGTTGTTGATCTGGACCAAGAAGTGTTGGGTTGGTAGTTGATCTGGTGGTTGCTAGTCTTTTTTCTTTTGCTTTGTTGTGCTGATGGCAGTTGTGTTCGGATTGTAATATGCAGCGGCCTTTGTTTTGCTTTCGAGTTTAAAGTTCTTTGGATGCTTTCCTTTCTTTCGCATTTTCTTTTTTAGCTTGTAAGATGAACTCTTTTAGTATGGTTTCTATTAATGGAAACAGGGGTGACTCGTTTGCCCTTTCATTAAAAAAAAACATCACCTATTCACAGGGGTTGTGGGGGTTACCTCAGCCAGACAATGACCCGTTAGAGGAGGACTAGTAGGGTGGTGGTAGTCAGGATGTCCAATAGTGCTAGCTACAATAGTATTTTGGGTTAGCTAGTTGCTACCCTTTTGTTGTCCAGTGTACCAGGAGTAGACATTGTGTATATTCTAATTTGTATTTATTCTGGCAGATGTTCTAAACTTGCTTTTGGTTTAATGCACTTGGGTTAGTTCAGTGAGCTTCATGCTATTTGTTGTTGTGCTATCTTCTGCTTTCTTGTGTTTTGTGCATGTTACCTTCTGCCGTTTCTACCCTCAATACTATACAGGCATCGGGATGTGCCATCTTGGCAACACATGGGAATGATGGGCCTGAGGCGGACCATGTCGTGCCAAAGACGGCAGATCGTCTCCGTGAGCCCAAGCACACCCGAGGCCGCGTGCGGCCGTCGTGCCGTATCAGCCCAAGCACGGTCCCGTCGCCGTCGCATGTCGCCTATGGAAATGAGGGATGGTTAGTGTTGACTCAGGGACCGAGCCACCGAGGGGCGAGGGAGGAGAGGACTGAGGACATGTGACCTCACCTCGGTGCCGTTGCCGTCACCGTGGAGGACCGCTGCCGTCAACCTCTACGCACTGATGCATAGGCACCCAAGGGTGACTTTGAACGCCGCCACGAGCCCACGACCTCCTTGCGTGGTTGCGCCACGAGTGGGCGAGCCCACGGAGGGCGATGAGAGGTGCCGGGGGGGGAGGGCGAGCCCGAGGAGGAGCCGAGCGTCGGGTCCGCCTGCGCGAGGGAGCTGAAGGGGCGGTGGTGGATAGGCGCGGCCGAGCTCGAGGGGAGGAGGAGAGGAGGGGGGGGAACGGACAGAGAGGTGGCCACGCCCACCTGCTGATCGTGTGTGGAGAGGGGAGGTGGGGGCGTGGGCTGCGTGGCGGTGGACAAGGAAGAGATTGGGGGAGAGAGGTCGACGAGGATTCGGGGAAGATGAAGAAAATAGAAGGGGTGAAGATCAAGAGAAGCTTCTATTGTAAGGACTAAGGAGGAGAAAATAAGAGGAGAAGGAAATAAGAGAGGGAATGGGAAAAAATAGGAGGGAAAAAAGGAGGGTTAGGAAAAAGTAGGAAAAATAAAAAATACGATAGAAAATAAAAATTATTCATAACGTAGCAACACATAAATATTCAGGGGAATAACTAAAATTTATTCATTGTTTCATACAAAGACAAATCTGAGAGTTTGTCTTTGCCTCGTTAAAAACCTTACCCCGGTCAAGGGGTACCAATTAGTAAGGAAAAGAGTGCAACAATCGCATACATTGATACACATAGATAAACTAGTTGACGCCGAGATTCTCTAGATCGGCTATCGCCTTCGCGATCTCTAGATCCTCGAGCTGATGTTGCGTCCGTTCATCTGCTCTCTCCCAGTCTTTGAGGCATGTGAGTGCCTCAACCATCTCAGGTGTGAGAGATGACCTCCTTGGCTCGATGATCCTCCCCACCGTACTGAAAGTGGCTTCCGATGAGATAGTCGACACCGGAACCACAAGTACATCTCGTGCAAAATGTGACAGCATGGGATAAATATGCTGGTGGTTCTTCCACCACAAGAGGAGGTTGACATCATTGCCATCCGCGAAGTCAAGCTCGGTGTCTGCAAAAGGTCTGTCGAGGTAGTGGTTGATCTCTACTCTTAGATTCCATTGAGATCTAGTCGGCGCACGAGAAGATGAACCGGATGCCGAGCCTTTTAGCTTCTTCGAGACGTTGGAAGCGCTCACATTGCGCTGTCCTTGTTGCGTTGTTGAAGCAATTGTTCTCGATTGACTTGTGCTACCAAACTTTTCATAATACAAATCGAAAACTAGAAAAAGCTCATCATGAATGTGAGTGTAAGCCTTAGAAAAATCAAGATCAAATGCCTCCCCAATTCCCTCGTAAGCCCCCTTCAGATCTGCTAATTTTCTCTGAGGGTCCATAATCGTACCAAAACAGAAGAGATGTGGGATAGCTTGAAAATATTTTAAAAATTTTCTCTGCATTAGTTCAATAATAGGTCTCAGAAGGGCATCATCTCTGTTTTCCCTGAAAGCGTTAGCGATAGTCCAAAGCCACTCGATGACTAAGTAAGAAGTAGGATAGTAAACACTAGATAAAACTGTGGTTGCATCGTAAAATACTTTCAAAAGTTCACGAAAATGACCAGCAACTAGCCAATCTGCTTTGATGACAAGCCGCTTACGAAATTAGTGTTGACAAAGAGAGTGATGATGTACTCGTACTCCTTGCACCGCTCCAACATAGTATACGTAGAGTTCCACCGCACCTTCATGCCCAGGTTGAATTTCCTTGGCCTCTTATTGTTGGCCTTACAGTACTCCTTGAACTGGGCATATCTTAGGCTTGAAACTGTAATGAACTGGATAGCATCGTGTATGTTGTCTAGACTAGGTTTCATTACCTGCAAGCTTGCCTACACGATGATGTTCAAGATGTGGCACATGCATCTTTGGTGGAGGACGAAACCAAAAGTGTAGGATTCCAGATGTGGTGTGAGGAACTCCATGGTCGTCATGTTAGCTGAGGCATTGTTAAGAGTGATGACAATAATTTTGTTCTCTATTTTAAAATCCTGAATGACTTCTAATACGCGTTGTGCGATGGCCTCTCTGGTGTGTGAGGCATTGTCAAGAGTGATGGCAATAATTTTGTTCTCTATTTTAAAATCCTGAATGACTTCTAATACGCATTGTGCGATGGCCTCTCTGGTGTGTGCCTCATCGATAGACCTGAACCCTATGACTCGCTTGTTCAAGTTATAATCATCATCTAAGTAATGCACAACGACACTAAGATAGCCTGCCCTTTGGTGGGATGAAGTCCATATATCAGAGGTTAAAGAAAAAGAAAAGGTAACTTTCAGAAAGTTTTCTTTCAAACTTGACAGTTTATGTTGGTAGAGTTCTACTATGTCTCGCGTAGTTGTTCTCCTACTTACGTGTCGGTATTGTGGGCAAAAACCACATTGGATCATTCTTTCGAAACTAGAGCTTTACGCGTCCCTAATCGGAAGATCCTCGGTTACTATATATCTAGCAATTTAGTCTCTAGCTACACGAGGTTGTACATCCATGTACTTCTTGAGCGATCGGCCCCAAAATTAAAATTTGGTGCGGGCGTTCCCTCCTTGCGTCCTTGACCGCTATCTTCTTCAAACACGCCTATGCGTGTCGCTTGAGATGACTTGTTCCTCCACCTGAGCGTGCAGATAATTTAGTATGATAATATTTACATGTGGCATAAGGTACCTGACACCCGTCCTCCATTTCTATGTTGTACTCCACATGCAGTGAACACGATGCACGTTGGCCGTCGGAGCTTCCACCCGTTGCATGCACCGTTGCACCAGCCCCAACGTCCAGGGTAGAGATGTGGGCATCCTCGAAGCCCTCCGTTCTGTCCATATGTTGATCATCCATACCATAGTCTCCCATGCCCGGGGAGAATTCACGAGGATCGGTCTGTTGCTCTTGCACTTCTTCTAGGGGAGGAGGACTAGGAGTGCGAGAGCGTGCTCTCCTGCTCTGCCCTGCCGTTTTCTTCTTTCCAAACATACTAGAAGACTAGAATTTAGAGAGCAAATAGAAAGCACGGACAGAAGATGAAATGGTTGTATTGTGCAGTGCGGTGAACAAACAAGGAGGGGAGCAAATAGAAAGCACAGATAGATTGTTTATGCAGTGAACAAATGAGGAGGGGGAGGGAATTTATAGGGAAGAAGAAATGTGAACGTTGTTTGATACATTATCACACACACAATGTCTCTCTCGGAAACCACATCTCTCGTTCTTCTACCATCTTATCACTGCAAAAGGGCTGAGCCACTGACCATTGCCAACCCAACGTCTCTCGTGACTGAGACCACTCAACCTCTCCTCCCAATCCCTGAGCCACTGCAGCACTGACCTCTGCGGCTCTGCCGCACTGCCATGCCAACCAAGTATCAACGTCTCTCTACTCGTCCTCTCCATCCAGTGCACTGCTCCCACTCCCTGTCATCCTCAAGATGGCAAGACCCAACACCTCCCCATCCTAGTCCCCCACAAGGTGCCTCGCCATCTCCCCTCCCCGGCTCCCCCAAGGCCCAACTCCTTCCCACTCCCGTCGTCCCCGGCGTCTCCCCATTCCCTCCCCACAGTGCCTCCCGGTTCCCCAACTCCTTCCCTCTCCATCTCCCCTTCCCCAACTCCCCTCAACTCCCTTCCTCTCCAGTGCCTCCCCATTCCACTACCCCACGCCCCACGCCTCCCTCTCAGCAGTGGCTCCTCTCCATCTCCCCACCCCATTCGACACCCCACGGGCCACGCCTCCCCTCTCCATCTCCCCTCACCCAACTACCTTCCTCTCTGGCCGCCTCTCTCCCCTCTCCAGTTGCCTCCTCCCCTCTCCGACCGCCTCCAGCGAGAGTAGCATTGATTCGATCGTTCGAGATCGGAAGGACCAGAACCACCGAGCGTGCCTTCACCGCCCTCCACGCCGGCCAGCGCTTGCCACACGCCTCCTCCATTCCAAGGATGAGCAACGCTTGATTTGGGATTGGGATTGGAGTGGTGAATTGGTGACGAGCAAAAAAAATTTGTGTGCTTTGCGTTCGAATGTGATTGTGATTTTGTGAATGATTCGGTTTTTGCATTTGATTTGGGATTGGAGTGTGTGTGGTTTGTGTTTGCACTGCAGCCGAGGGCGTCGACGGAGAGGCGCGAGCGCGACTAAGGACAAGGCGGTGCCTGCCGGTGGGTGCCGAATTGCTGTGTGTGGTAGTGTGCCACCTTGTCTTCTGCCGGTGCCTCGCGCCTTGCAGCGTGTCGACCAAGCACATGACCGGCGTGTCTTGCGTGCCATGCCGCCCGTCATGCCAGGAGCCGGGCCAGCCACGGCCCTAGGGTCGTCTGCGTCAACGCAACCCTAATAAGAAGTTAGGCGGGCGTGCCATGGTAAACCACTAGAGGCAACAAGGAGTCGAAGGCGGCAGTCACTAAAGAAGAAGAGGAGGAAGGAGAAGAAGAGGATGAGGTAGTTGAAGTCCAAGCAGCGGTAGAAGTGATGGCGCCAGGAATGGAGTGGACTAAATTCATGGAGGCATCAAGAGCAACTACATTCGCGCTAGTGTCATGTAGGGCTGGATATCGAGCCAAGTCCTCATCTTATTTAGTTTTTCCCAAAATTGACATAGTTTAATTTAATATAATTTTATTTTTAGTTTGGAAGTATTTTTAGAATCAAGCTAATGAGTCGAGCCGAACCGAGACGAGCTGAGATAGAGCGAAATCCAATTTCATTGGAAATTGACTTATTTCAATGTTTAACTAATTAATGAATGTAATTGGAGCAATTTTGAATCGAGCCTATGAGCCCCACTAACGAGCTTTTTTTCCAACCCTATCACGCGCATGAAGCGGAATGAATGTAGGGCATTGAAGCAGAGCAACATTACGGTGAATGAGTACCTTACCAAGTTCACCCAATTGGCTCGCTATGCTCAAAGAGAATAGCTGATGAAGAAGAAAAGATTGATCGCTTTATGGAAGGACTGCACAATGGATTACGACTGCGGTTGATTATCCTAGGACTTCCAAAGTTTTTAGCATTTGGTCAATAAGGCACTACTCCTTGAGAATGAGCGAAAGACCTTTGAGGCCAGCCACAAGCGCAAATTGGGAGCCCAAAAGGGCCCAACTCCCAGCTACCATCCATTCTATGCTCCTCAATCAGCCAGTAGAACCGTGTCAGCTACACCACCACGGGCTCCCGCTCTAGCAAACCGGCCTAGTGGTACTACCTACTCCGCTCCCAACCGGCCAAGCTAGCCTCGTGTGCTACAACTATGGGGGAATCGAACAATATGCCCTCGGTTGCCCACAGCAGCCAATCACTCCCATCCGGGTTAACATTAGTGAAACCCCAGCGTGTGGACCATCCACCACCGAGATAACATCCAGGAGAGGACCTTCAACCTCACTGATGCCTAGGACCGCATTATTCCGGTGACGAGGCCAGGTGAACAATACCACCGTAGAGGAGGCTCAGCAAGCACCAAAATTTTAGATGGGTACGTTCTCAATTAACTCCTCACCAGCATGTGTTCTTTTTTTATTCTAGGGTGTCCCACTCTTTCATAGCTAGCAAGTTTGTGGACCGATGGCAGTTGCCAACTTTCTTTCTTAAGAAATCCTTAGAGCTCAGTTCATCTAGAGGGATGCTAGTGGCCACATTCGTGAGTCCTAGAGTAGAAATCCAACTAGAAGGAGTGATATTTATAGCAAATTTAATGGTGCTATAATTCCAGACCCTAGACATCATCCTATGGATGGATGGGCTAGCTAAGTATCAAGGGGTAATAGATTGTGCCAACAGAAAAGTTGTCCTCACCAAAGGTCCCATATTAGTTGTCGAAGTCAAGATGGACATACCCTTTAGATGGAGGCGGGCAATTTGCTATGCCATAGGCACCCCTTTGGAAAGAATGGCAGTGGACAAGAATACTCTGACATTTTCCCAGAAGAACTGCCAAGGGGGCACCGGATCGCGACATAGAGTTCATCATAGAACTAGTGCCCAAAACTACGCCCATATCCAAAAGACCCTATAGGATGTCTGTCAATGAACTCGAAGAGCTAAAAAAGAAAAATCCAAGAATTGCAAGAAAAAGGATTCATTAGACCTAGTTCATCACCTTGGGGATCTCCAGTGCTGTTCATAAATAAGAAGGATGGCAGTATGAGGATGTGTGTGGACAATCGATCCTTAAATGATGTAACCATCAAGAACAAGTACTCCTTACCTAGGATTGATTACACGTTCGATCAACTCAAGGGAGCTACCAAGTTCTCTAAGATAGATCTATGTTTGGGATATCATCAACTAATAATTAGACCTGAAGATATTCCCAAAACTGCCTTCTCTGCCAAAAATGGCCTTTATGAATTCACAATCAAGTCATTTGGATTGACCGATGCTCCGGGCCACTTCATGAATTTGATGAACAAGGTGTTTATGGACTACTTGGATAGGTTTGTAGTAGTGTTCATTGATGATATTCTCGTTTACTCAAAGGACGCGGAGGAACACGTACAAGACCTGAGGTTGGTGTTAGAAAAACTCCAAAATTATCGGTTGTATGCCAAATTTAGCAAATGT